>JAUMJK010001769.1:0-277690 GCA_033558105.1 Coccyzus lansbergi
TGCCGGTGGGCTTTCCCGCGCAGCGCGTACCGGAAGACATGGGAGGGAAGCGCCACCGCCGTCGCACCGCCCACCTTCCCCGCCCTCCCCTCTCCGCCGCCCGCCCCCCCGTCACGTGACCGCGCGGCAGCCAATGGGCGGAGCGCCCCGGGCCGCGGGGCCTTTATAAGGTGCGGCGTGACGGGCGGGAGCGCCAGGCGCTCGGGGCGGCGGTCGGGTTGTTGCCTGAGCGCTGGGGCTTCTGGCGCCGCTTCCGTGTGGCGTCCGGGAAGGGGCCAGGTCTGTGCCCGGGAGGGAGGAGGTCGGGGCGGGGGGTTGTCGGCCGGGAGGCTGGGGAGGGCCGGCGGTGCCCGGGCGGGCTGGCGCGTCTCCTCTGTGTCGTCCTCTTCTGTGTCGGAGCTCTCCGTCTTCTCTAACAAACTCTCTGCCTTGCTTCTCCCCGGCCCCGCGGGCTTCTGCTTTGTGGATGTTGGCGGCTTCCTGTTGTGACAGGAGGATGTGTGTGTGCCCCGGGCCCAGGCGCATCGGTAGGTATCGCTCGGGGGCCGGGGGAGGGGCTGCAGGCCGGGCTGTGTCCCGGGGGAAGGGCTAACGGTGCTGCCGCTGCCGGCTGCTCCTCGTTGCTGCTCCTCGTTCCTCCTCCCCGTCCTCAGCTGCCGGCGAATTCGTTCGCGTCTCTTCAGCGTTTGAAAGGCACCCGGGGTGAGTGGTTTTACCCGAAGCCACGGGTCGTTTCGTTACGGCTGAGGCGGCTGTTCAGGAGTAACCTGTCTGTGCGGCGTCAGTTGGCTTTAATAGTACAGTTCTAGCAACGGGTGTGAGGTGCCGTCAGCGCCGTGCCGGTGAGATCAGACCTGCCCAGAAGGACTTGGAGGTGCTGGTTGACAAGAAGCTCAACATAGGCCGGCAGTGTGTGTTCACAGCCCGGAAGGCCAACTGTATCGTGGGCTGCATCGGAAGATAGGTGTCCAGTAGCTACTTGGAAGGGATTCTGCCCCTCTATTCCGTTCTTCTGAGACCTCATCTGGAGTATTGTGTCCAGTTCTGGAATCCTCTGCATGACAAGGATATGCAGTTGTTGAATGGGTCCAGAGGAGGGCTACAGAGATGATCAGAGGGCTGGAGCACCTCCTGTATGAAGACAGACTGAGAGTTGGGGTTCTTCAGCCTGGAAAAGAGAATGCTTCAAGGAGACTTAAAGTGGCCTTCAAGTACCTGAAGGTTCTACAAGAAAGCTGCGGAGGGAATACTTACAAAGGCTTGTAGAAATGGCACTGGGGCAACGGTTATAAGCTGGAGAGAGGCACATTTAGACTAGACATATGGAAGGATTTCATCACAGTGAGAGTGGTGAGGCACTGGAACAGGTTGCTCAGGGAAGCTGTGGCTGCCCCATCCCTGGAGGTGTTCAAGGCCAGGTTGAATGGGACCTTGGGCAGCCTGATCAAGTGGGAGGTATCCCTGCCCATGGCAGGGCATTGGAATTAGATGATCTTTAAGGTCCCTTCCAACCCAAACTATTCTATGATCTTGTTAAAGGGAGGAGTGATATTTTTCCATCTTGTAATACTATAAAGCCTATGAATTTTGATTCAATATTGGACATTTTCTGCCTGAGAAGTAGCATTTGTGCGCTCTTCTGGGCTTGCAGAGATATATAATGCTGGCTTGATTATAATCTTTTGGCAGATATTGATTAGATTGCAAAATTTCTACTTAATCTCTTCTATACTATCTCTTGATCAACCATGATGATCTTAGTATCTCAATTATTTAAGGGCTAGTTGGGACTTTTGGTTATGTTTGAAGCATCTGTATTGTGGGGATTAATGAAGACACTTAGGATAATTTCACTGCAGACTGGCAAACTTGGAATTGCTTTTACTTAATCAACTAAGATTTGTTAAATCTGATATGTAAAACAGGCATAGCTTAACCTGACATGGATCTTCTGTAAATGATACATGCTGTGAAAAATTTTAGGCCAGCTTTAGTAGTTCCTTTGGATTTAATGTAATATCTGATAAACTAATGATTACAAATCATTAAAATATCCTCTGGTGGCACTGCAGAGCCACTGTAACAGCAGCACATTTTTATTTTTGCTTCATCATGGATCAACATCAGAACTGTCAGAATAGTTGTGGTGCCATGTATAGGTCAGGACTGCACACGTGCTTAGCAGTCAGGAGAACTCGATTTGTTTGGTCTAATGTGGGAGACCAGTGCTGAATCTGAGGTGCAGCTGTAGGTCAGGGACACCTGTTGAACTGTGAGGTTCTCATTTTGTAAGCAAGATTTTGGCTTTTAAATGTCATGTAAAAAAATGGCATAGCTTATTAAAATAGCTCCCTTCTAATTAGAAGGTGCTGAATAGACTTTAAGGATCAATATTTGGACTTATGGTTTATTTCTGTCATGAAGCCTGGGCTTGAGAGGCTTTTTGGGAAGAAAGTGGTGAACATAAGTTGAGTATGCAACTGTAAGTTGAAGCCAATGCACTGCTGCTGAGTGTCTGTGGGCAGGACTACAACCAGAGCTGCTCTTTGTAACTGGACAGGAAACTGCCCAGTTCGTAGCTGTCAATGGGAGAGGTCAGTGGACAAGAATTTTTGTCACTAAGTCAAGATTGCCAGTCCCTCTCTTGGGGAATGAGTGTGATACTAGGAATTTTACTTTGGTTTCAGCGCTGTATTTTGTGATAGAGAAACAGGCTCCATTCCTGTTTACTTACAGAGATCAAACGTGACAGGGAAGAATGTGACTTGTTTCCTTCTTTTGCAACACAGAGAATGGGGTGAATCTTCATACATTTCCGGATGCATCTCAGCTGATCTGGTGATCAGAATCCTGTGGCAGAATCTAAGGAATGCCTGCAGAGTGATCACAGAACAGGATTCCTCCTGTGTTGCATGATCTGTTAGATTGAGTGTCTGGGCTTAGTGCATATTTTAAAGGTGCTGTTTCTTGTCCAAAATACTGGTATGCCCTCTTGGCTGAAAATTAATGAATTTAGTGGCTGAAGCACCTTGCACAACACAGTAGTACCCAGGTTTTCAGTAGAACAACTAATCTAAGATGCAGTAAGCTTTCTGTAATTTGTAATAGTCTTTTCTAGGAAGAAGCTTTTATGATGACATTATAAAAGATGAAAAGAGAATTGAATTCCTCTTAATTGTGTGAATTTTACAAAAGGCCACAGTCCAAGCTTTTTCTGAGCTGTGGAACTGCTTTGTCAAGTTACAGCAATGTAAAAAACCTCCTGGTAATGAGGCACAGTGAGTAAGGGTGCTCACACTGATGTTGTGATTGGATGTGTAAAGGGGGCAAGGAAGAGTGTTAGAATTATCGTTCTTCAGAGGAATGAAGAAGTACAAGGAAAGTGTTTAGATGTGGCAAGAAAGAAGAAGAATACTTCTCTTGGATACTAAACTTATTATATCTTAACACTGAACTAGCTTTAGGCTACTGTGCAGGGCTCTAATCCAGTCATGGAAGCAAACTCAGCATGGATGTAGTCCTTCAACTGAGTTGCTTTTTACAGCAATTTCTAATCCTAAAATTTGCTGGCATACATGAGCTGCTGGTAGGAGAGATGCATCTCCTTTCTATCTCTTGTGCTTTTATCTGGTAAGGTAGAAAATTTCTATGTAGACTGCTGTGGCTGTTTTGTGTTATGTAAACCATAGTGTCATGTAGCTCTGAACTTTGACATGTGAAAACAGGGAGAAGAAACAAAACCTGCTGTTGACTTGTGATTGCCTGAAGAATGTCTGCTGTCTATGATGTACTGCTTGCTTTTATTGTCTGAACCATCTTAATCTTAAACCCAGTTATATGTCATCTCAAAGTTGTTTCTGGAATCTTACTGCGAGAGGGTTTGTCATCTTCTGTGTTACAAAGTTATCCTCCCTGTGTGTCACATCTGGCTCTGTCAGTGGCAAAATCATCAGGAAATCTCCATGTAAGTCTTGCAGAAGGTGGCAGTACTGTAGAGTACTCCGTGCTAACAGTTGTCTCAAGTTCTGTTTGAAGGTATATTGTCAGAATGATATTTTCACTTCCTGCCTTCTGTCTGAGTGTGTATAAGACCTAAAATATCTCAAATATGGTATAGCTTTTGTTATAGCTCATTATAGTGTCTATAAAGAAGAACCTCTTACTGCCTTTTCTCTCTCAAGACATGTGGACCTATAAACTCCATAATAAGCAACTTTGTTAGGATCTATAGATGTCTTAAAGTTCTGTAAAGCTGTTAGCTGTCTCCTGAAGCATGTTTGTTCTCTTGTCTTTCAGCAATTCCAGTCCGAAGCTCCAGGTTACCATTATTGTCTGATGCCATGCCAGCACCAGCTCATCTGTTTCCAGTGATTCGTAACTGTGAGATTAGCAGAATATGCAGTACTGTGTGTTACTGCCACCATAAACATCTGTGTTGTTTATCATCTCATTTTGCTCACGGTCACTTCAGATATGCACCTCAGAAGAAATTTGCAGCACTTTGTAGGCCAAGGGAGAACTTTAATCACTTTATTCACACAAGGGATTATGCTTCTACACCACAGAGATTTTACCTCACTCCTCCACAGGTCAACAGCATTCTGAAGGCAAATGAATACAGTTTCAAAGTCCCAGAATTTGATGGTAAAAATGTAAGTTCTGTACTTGGTTTTGATAGCAACCAGTTGCCTGCCAATGCTCCAATAGAAGACAGGAGGAGTGCTGCAACTTGCTTACAGACAAGAGGGATGCTGCTGGGTGTGTTTGATGGCCACGCAGGTTGTGCTTGTGCTCAAGCTGTCAGTGAAAGACTGTTTTACTACATTGCTGTCTCTTTGTTACCTCATGAGACTTTACTCGAGATAGAAAATGCTGTGGAAAGTGGCAGAGCTCTGTTGCCCATTTTGCAGTGGCACAAGCATCCCAATGATTATTTTAGCAAAGAAGCTTCCAAGCTTTACTTCAATAGTCTAAGAACTTACTGGCAGGAGCTCATTGATCTCAACAGCGGAGAGACTGCTGATGTGAAAGAAGCTCTAATTAATGCTTTTAAGAGGCTTGATAATGATATTTCTTTGGAAGCTCAAGTAGGAGATCCAAATTCTTTCCTTAACTACCTAGTACTAAGAGTAGCATTTTCTGGTGCAACTGCCTGTGTGGCCCATGTGGATGGTGTTGATTTGCATATTGCAAACACAGGTGACAGTCGGGCAATGCTTGGGGTTCAGGAAGAAGATGGGTCTTGGTCTGCAGTTAATCTGTCCTATGACCACAATGCCCAAAATGAACATGAAGTGAAACGTGTGAAAATGGAGCATCCAAAGTCTGAAGAGAAAAGTCTTGTGAAACAAGATCGTCTGTTAGGTCTCCTGATGCCTTTCAGAGCTTTTGGTGATGTGAAGTTTAAATGGAGTATTGACCTACAGAAGAGAGTAATAGAATCAGGCCCAGATCAGCTGAATGACAATGAATATACAAAGTTTATTCCTCCAAACTATCACACTCCCCCTTACCTCACAGCTGAGCCAGAAGTCATATATCACAGATTACGGCCACAGGATAAGTTCCTGGTTTTAGCAACAGATGGGCTGTGGGAGACTATGCACAGGCAAGATGTGGCTAGGATTGTAGGAGAATACCTCACTGGTGTTCACCACCAGCAGCCAATAGCTGTTGGTGGCTATAAGGTAACTTTGGGACAGATGCATGGTCTCTTAACAGAAAGAAGAGCAAGAATCTCTTCAGTGTTTGAAGATCAGAATGCAGCAACTCACCTGATACGTCATGCTGTGGGTAACAATGAGTTTGGCACTGTGGATCATGAGCGACTATCTAAGATGCTTAGTCTTCCAGAAGAACTGGCCCGAATGTATAGAGATGACATTACAATTATTGTGGTGCAGTTTAACTCACATGTTATAGGTGCGTGTCAAAATGAGGAACTGTGAATTTATTATAGTGAACTAATTACCAAAGTTTTAGCAATGGCCAGTATGAGCACCAAATAAAAAACAACCACCCAACAATAAAACCCAAAAAACCTCTCAGCCAACAAATCAGTTGCTTGCTAGATTCAACATATCTATTGTTCCTGACTTCCCCCCTAGAGCTTTTAATACATGGGAAGTGCTATTGACCTAATACAAACTTGAAGAGGATGTGACAGCTTGGAAAAAGAGGATTTTGTAATACCTTTGCACTATTAATTTCATGAATGCTGCTAGAACAATGTCTTGAACTCTCTAGGCTTGGATGAGGCGGCGGGAAGGAGGACATAGAATCAGCTGTCAGATACCTGGCTGTTCAAGAAATAAAGCCTGCTTATAAATACCTGTAAATATCTACATATCATCATAAAAGATGAGTAAAAAGGAGTATTATTCTTGTAAGAATTAGCTCTGTAAAGTAGATAAGGTTACTTGTGAATAGATTGTCTACTGTTTCTTCTAAGCAGAAGGTCACTTCAAGCAAGTCTTCAGTGAAACAAAGTTGTTTCCCTTTAATATAGACAATGTCATTCACTTAAGGGTATTTGTCTAAGTGTTGACTTAAAAATGCAGGTCTAAGCCATAATCAATACCTGAGATTCTGTAACTGTTTAATCACATTTTATGCATGGTAACTTTTAAAGTTCTTGTGCTTTAATAGTTTCTTGGCTGTGGGTTTCTGCACAACTTCTGGGGCAATAATACATTGCAACATGCAGTAAGATAGCAGATAACTTTGTGGAGTGTGCAGTATGAAGAAGCTTCCAGACTTTCTGAATAGTCAGTTTTGGCCATGACCTCCATGGACTCCACCTCTGTCAGACAGTAATTACCTGATAATTTTTCACCTGAAAAGATCTGGAAATCATTGCTAACCTCTCTGTGGATTTGTAATTTGCATTCATTTTTACTTGAGCTGTTTCAAATGGTCAGATGTTGGATGTCTTGGATTTGAACTTGTAAGTCGGGTTAAAAACTACAAATTACATAAAATCTAAGTATGGCTTGTAAATAGTGCTGTAGTTGGGAAACTAATTGGTATGCATGTGTATATTTAATGGCTTTTTCTGGCAACTTCTTTATTAGTAGGTCTGTCGTTCTGGGCAGATGGTGTATGCATGTTCTTACAGTCCAGAATGCGTCAGGGAGCAATCTCTTTGAAAGGGGTCTCTGGTTTGTAATGGTTGACTTTAAATTGAAGATTGACTGTAACTCATGTGCCTAAAGTTTTTGGGTTTGTAACTGTAAGAAATAGACCAATTTATTGGTCATCATTGCATCCATTTAAGGTACATTTGTATGAAGATTTATTTTTAACCTGCTGTTAGGTTAGAAACTCAAATGCTAGCTGAAATACCAGCCCCTGATGACTGAGAGAAAATATGTAACTTGATTCCTGTGTTCTGGAGGACAATGATAGGTCAGCATATTTCATATATCAATATGTTTTAGTTAAAATACCTTCCTGGCCTTCATGAAAGCTAATTTAATCAACAGTTCAAAAACCTAGTTTATTTTGGTTAATTGAGTAATGTGGCATGTCTGCTAAATACAGATACTGCCAAGCAGTACTACTGTTCCATAGGGTTTGAACAATGAACCTGTACTATGGTAAACATCATCTCCTCAAGCTCAGAAACGCTATGTGTACTTAATGTCCTGCAGCTTTAATGTCTGTTTCTTTATCCAGCCTTAAATATCAGAATCAATGTTGCTGTAAATTTAATATCTAAGATCACATTCAAGATGCACACAACCCTTCTTTATTTGAAGGGAAAAAGGGGAACTCTGCTTAGACAAGTACTGGCTGTTGATGTTGCTTCTGTATGTTGTGTTTTGGTGACTGTCATTACCTAGGTCAAAAGATTTCATGTTCTATCATTCAAATACACTATGTATCTAAGCTGTTGCAGTATTTAACTTTCTTACTTTTTTACTGTTAAAGCTCTATTACATGTATTGATATATTTAACCTATAGTTATTGTTATGGATTTGGTACAAGTCACAGCTAGAAGAAATGAACATTGGTCCCATGGATACAACTTTCATTGGAAAAGCTTTTTTTTGTAGTAAAGATGCATATGTATGGGGTCAGACAAAAAAATATTTATGTATTGCTTGGAGACTTGCTCAGTATATATGCGGTGAACAGAATGAGCATAACTGCCTGCTGAACAGGTGATCTGAACAAACGTCTTTTAGCAGATTTCAATAAAATGATCAATTATGCAGAACTCCATGTGTTTTTCATTGATATAGAATGGGATAGCTATTCTGTGAGGTCTGGAGCTTATTAATTGTATTTCAAGAATGTGTTCTGTTGCGTAGTCCCTGTTATGAATACACCAGATGGCCAAACAAAGGGAAGTATAAATGGAAACAGACTGAGAACTGGGCTTTAGAGCACTTAAATGCCACTGTGAGGCTTGAACCCTGCATCGGGCAAGCTTGTGCTGCCGCCCTCTGGCAGCTCACATCTTTCTGTCAGCATGTCTCGGTTCCCATCTCATGATTACCTTCATGGGCAGTGCTGCAGATAAAGCTAATGACTAGGCTGCTCTGCTTTTCTTCAGTAGGAGGCATTTTTATGAGACTACTTGGCACTGAAAGATAATTCAGGTCTCCAGTTCTAACCATCTGTGTTGGCTTAAGGTCCCTGATGCACAGTCCATCTGGTTTCATGACTACTAACAAATAGAAGCCATCTGACTTGCACCAGTGACCACTGAGAGCATAGACAACTAAACACTGTCTGCAGAGGAGTCCAAGAACAGTGTTAGCAAAAGGCATTTTGGGAGTTGGTATCTTCTGGTTGGTATGTTTGATCTTATATAAGAAACTTGGGCAGATTCTCATGGTTGTTCTGTAATATGTAAGCAGAAATTAAGTCAGAGTTGAAAGGTCTGGCCAAGGTACCCTGTCCTTATCTTCAAGAAACTTAGAAGGAGTCTGATCATGTGGATAAGAAGAGAAGTAGCTTTCTTCCAACCTACCAAGTAGCACACTGCTGTCATTACCATGCTATATGTATAGTGAGGAAACTAGTTTTAACTTATCAAAATCAACAGCTGCAAAGGGTCTGTGTCCTGCTGAGTGGTGCTTCCAGTGTGACAGCATTCCTCAAGCACAGTTTGATAGATGTCCTTTTGTTACATTCAGAGGCTTGCATATAGAATTAAGGAGGTACTTCTTTCTTGTGTATTTGGTCTTGTGCTAAAACAAATGTGCTTAAAATGAAGTAGGCTTTATAATGAGTGCATTCATGGTTTCTTATGCTAGTCCTTCTTTGCCATGTGCCTTTAGTTTCAGGACCTTGCCCCTTGTTTTGCTTTTTATACAAGTGAATACAGGCCATCGTAATGTCTTCTCTAGCAGTGAAGTATTTGTATTTTTGCAGGGCTTGGTAACATGTTCTTGATTACAGTATTTATTGAACAGCTACAGCGTATTTAATTGCTGTGCAAACAAGTACATGTTGCCCCTTTGTCAAATACAATCCATGCAAACTCATTTCTAGAATATTTTTCTTTTTACTGTTAGAACTTGATTTGCCAAATCCTGATTAGAGAGTTATTTCTTGTAGTTTACTCCTTAAATATGTGTTAATTAGCCTGTAGTTTAAACCTAAAGATAAAAAATTGTTTTCTCATCAAATACCTATGGAGTGGAGGAAACACTTCAGTTTTCTGCTATTGCAACCTGCTAGATATTAATCATTGCTGAGTGGATTCTTTTAACTACTGTCTTGTAAAAGCCAAAACTTGGAACTAGTTCCTAAGTTGCTCTTACCATCAGCAGTAAGTTCTTAGGGGAGAGGAAAATAGAAATAGGCCAAATATTGTAATTAGTCCTTTAAATGGTCAGTGTAATTTGAATTTTTGTCCTGTTTGGCATGTTATCCATGTGAATGCTTAAGCATAACCCATAGTGTGTTGTTTCAATGAAAGAAAATAAATACAAAATCTGAACTCAAAAGCCCACTTGACAGGTTTCAGCAGTAACAGATTACACACCCCATTGATGCAGTGATATGTCCATGATTGTATTTGCAGTGCGATAGTTGACGCTGTGCTCCTGGCTTATTATGCTGGATATGCCTCCAATTTTATTTGCCGCCCATATGTATTCTAGCTATAAATTGATGAGTAGTGGGAAAGGACAACCTAACTTTCATAACTAAATCACAAATGGAGCATGACTTGGCAGGAACATTGTGTGGAGAAAACAAAAGCAATTGGAGGTGGATAGATGGTCTACTCTTATTTATGCTGCGAGCGAGGTCTGTGGGTACAAAAACCCTGCATGTATTGATCAATGTGCAAGTCTTGTGAAACTGCATTTATTACAAGTGGCTCACCTAAGGAGTTATGAAATTTTACAGGATTACATGAAACAAAATAAGAAAATGCAGGCACTGCACTGTTCAGTGTACCATGATAACCAGGTGCTTTATCTTGCCTGTGGCAGTTAACAGGAAATGAGAATTTTTTAAATCTTAACAATTAAAAACAGTGGACTAAAAGCTACTCCTCAGAAGTCATGACCACTCAGCAAGAACGTGCAGGATGGCCCCTAGATTTCTGATTATTTCGGGATGCTTTTCCCTATGTTCTTCAATTTCTTCCTGTGTTGGAGAAGGTGTTGGGAAAGGTGGCAGAAAAAGTCAGCCAAGTATGTACTTGTTCTTAGGGTTCCTAGTCTAAGTACTTAGTTGTACAGATTGCAAGGCATGTTTGAAGCAACAGACTGTTTGCTGTCATCATAGTGGACCCATCTTTGAAGAATTATCCTTAATTTATAGACTTTCTAACAGAGATTTCCTAGCTGGAAGTCCTATTTAATACAACTTGCTAGCACCAAACTATTTTTATATAGCACCGTGAACAAATTGTTCAATTTTAATATCCTTTATCTGTACTTATGGGTAGCATTTGGTATATCACCTGTCATCTTAATTTCAAAATTAATCCAGTTAGGTCTAACTGTCATGTCACATGATGCTAAAAGACAGGAAAAATGCCTAGTAAAAAAACAAACAAACAGGAAAATAATTGATGTTAACAGGAAAGCCTTGAGCTGACATACAACCATGCATTTAGCCTGGTTTCATTCAAGAGCTCTATTTCTTAATGAAATTACTCAGCTCCCTGTTACTCTGTCAGAACTGTTGCAAGCCCGTGACCACTAATTCTGTGGATCTTACCTGTTCCCCATCCCTGGTACCTCCTTGCCTACTGTGGTGGCTTCATAGATGGGCTAATATAGGAATACCATTTTCCAGGATATTACAGATTATATGCAAGTTGATTAAAATGGCTAATGCTGATTAGTCAGTGTTGCGAGTTTCAGGCAGCTAGGAGAGGAGTGAATAGTGCTTACCTAGCAGCAGCTGCTACTAGGGAAGGAAAAGTCCCAACTTCATCTCTTAGCAAGGTCTAGCTGCTGTACAGCAGAACTAGTCATTGCAGAACAGTGCTTGACAGAGATTTATCATTTCTAAGAAGCAAGATGTATTGATCCGTACAGCATGCTACATTAGTACAGCTCTACCACTCTACTCTGGGTGTAGTTCAAATGTTCCTGCAAAAATGAGTGTTTTCCTATGTGTACAGATGGAGTCACTCTCAGTTGTGGGCTGATAGCTTACCAGCTTGGCTTAAGATTCCTCCACTTGGATACTTTCATGTGTGTGTCTGTGTACTGAGTGCTGAAGCTCCTCTTAGTGGTGGTGGAGCTGTGTTCAGTGCATGTTGTGGAGTTTCAATAGCTATTGGGCCCACTCCACTCATTCAGTAAACTATTGACTGTAACAGAAGCTCAGTCATCTTGTTCACATGTAGGCTGCTCCGTTTAGGTGATTTCTGTTCTTTCCGATGCCTTCAATGTTACAACGGCCCTTCGGTTTTTGCATCTCCCACCTCTGCACAATGACTATCTGTGTCTTTCAATTCAGCTTTGTGCCTAGTATACCTTCAAAAAGCCCTATTACTCCAAGGCTCCTGTTGTTTTGCCTGTTAGGGTCCTGCTGGTGTTTAACAGCTGTAAGTGAGCAACATATGGTTCCTGGGCATAACCTCTAAAGCCTGCACCTGCAGCAGTGTTCAGTGTTCCTTCTAGCTTGAAAAAGTAGGCATCTATAAAGTAAAGCTCACCATGCAGCTGATTGGTGGAATCTATATTCTTCTGTTCATTCTACTACAAAGCTCAATTTTAAGAACAGCTCTATAGAAAACATAATCCAGTTCCCCTTTATCAGAAAAAGAAATATAAATTCTTAAAATGCCTTTTTATCAAATTTGTCCACCTTGTAGAAGACAATAATTAAGGAAAAACACCAAACAATCCTAACTTGGAGTTAATAGCATATAATGTATGTAGAGTTCTGGCAATCAATCAGTGAATTGGTCAGAAATGAACACTGAGGTGCCATTCACTGCTTAGCAAACACTGACATGAAAGAGTGAGAAGCTGTCTAGCTCACTGTCAGGCAGGTAAGTATAAAACAATATTTCTAGGTGTCTGACAGACACGTGACGTTCTACTAGTGTTTTGAATTTTTTTCTTACATTTGGTCTGTGTGTAAGTATAACTTTATGCAATGTCATCGTCAAACAGGTGAAAATATGTATAGATTCTATAGGCTATAGATTAAGGCATGCACATTTATAGCTGTCAACTACCTAGTCCTGATACTTTGACAAAGGTGTGTAAAAAATAAACATTGTGAAAGTCCAGCAGACCAAAAAGTACAAGGAGAAGAGAAAGTAATACAAGATTAGCCCCTAAAAAATAATGATAACTCTCCAGGTTGGTAGCTGGCAAGCAGTCAAGCTGATATTACTGCATTTTAAAGCCACTGTTACAAACAATTTTGTGAATTAAAATTGTCTGTGCTGTGACATGGGTTCAAACATTTGGAATATATTATTATTTCTTTTGGTAACAGGCACAACTCAGACAACTTTGATACTTTCTGTATTTGCAAACCTGTATTAAAATAGAAATGAGTGCTACGTGCCCTATTTCCTGATGCTGCAGCTCAGAGGAGCCTTTGAAGCACGTCACAGCAGTGAGATTAAAAGCTCATTTCTGAAGTCAGGGAAATGTGAAAGTCCCTTTGATATGAGATCGAGCGTTCCCAGGGTACCTACAGGAAGGATGCTTGGAAGCTCTGACTTGGTGCAGCAAAAACTCCTGAAAAAAAACTAAAATAAAAAACCCCACAAGATCTGCCTGGCTAAAACGTTAAAAAAAAAGAACAAAAGATAGAAAAGACACATTGTGAAGCTGTGAGGCAGCAACTGAAATGGCAGTGAGTAGTTAGGAGATAGTTTTAGAAAAGCAACAGAATTGGTAGGTTTTCAGTAGTACACAAATAGAGTGAAACTTAAAAAAAACCAACCAAACAAAGCAAATAAAAACCCAAACCAGAATAAAGTAGGAAAATATAAGGGGGAGAATTGTGTTGTAATGTGCTATTACAGTTGAAATTATACCCAGGAAAGAAAAGCTCTATGATTGGGTCATAAAACACATGCAGAAGGCACCACAATGAGCCATCATGATGTCAGAGACAGTCAGCTATAAAGACAAAGATCTTGTATCTGTTATGGTTGTTGGCATGGTCCTGTTCTGTTGGAAAGAAGGAAGAACAGAAGTGGCACTCAATAATTGTTCCAGCTGCTTTAATGCATTGTCGAGAGTAAAACACAGTCAACCCATCAATTTTTTCATGTTGCAGCCTGGTGAAGGTTATTTTTCTCTGTTCCCTTTTGTTTACTTGTCACTATATTTTCTTTTTCCATCAAAATCTTCTGATTTGAATGATGACTGCATGCTTTTTCAGAGATTATTTGGACCCTAAGGCTATGGCTTTAGACCATGAAAAGTTGCATTTAGCTTATGATGTAGTTAAAAGCAGTTATATGCTGACTTTTTCACGGTTGTTAAAATGCAAACCCAGAAGTTTCTCTCATGCATTCTACCAATTGCTGCCCAAAGGAATACTAATCATTGCGGCATTCTCTTGTTCAACAAGTTTTTCTAGTTCTCCATACCTCAGGCTGAATGTGGCTATCCTGAAGACAAAGTACAGAGAGTTAGTTTTGCCTGTCTCAACTCATCCAAGAGAAGAATGTACTGCAAGCATGTACATGGGTGTCCGTGGGCATTCCTTAAAACCACCTCATGGCACTCAGAGATCCTGCAGTCCATGTGAGACAATTGGGTTATCTGCTACCAAGAGGGGAATAAAAAAGCAGATGACAGAATTGTTTGTGAAACTGGGAGCAGCAGATGATGCCTGGCACCTACAGCTTCATAGACAAAGGAATAATATTTTTATTGTAAGATACTTCATTTCCAGAGACTTCCTCTGAGATAAATTTAGTTCCCAAAATGTTCCATTGGTGGGAACTTGATACAATAGCTAATAAGTATGTATTGATGATATGATTGATTGCGCAGAACCTGCCAGGAGCTTAAGTCCAACATACATTTGGACTTCATAATGGTGAATTGTTGAATTATTAACTATGCACTAAGCAAAAAATTACATTCTAGTATATTAAATTACCTGGGACAGTAATACATCCAGACCTACAGCAAAGCTAAACAGCCATGCAAAGCTCAAAGATAATGAAAAAAAACAGGACTCAGATCTTAGGGATGATAATTTAATAGGCAATCCTACATTGACCATGATGATAAAAACATTATTGGTCTGGGTACAAGTTTGTAAAATGTGAAGTGAAATTTCCAGTGCCAGCTGAAAACATAGGAGCCAACCAAACCAACATCAACAAAACCTTAACATTTTTTGGTATAAGTTCAAAGTTTTCTTGTAAGAGTGGGGTAAAAAGAGAAAAGTAGTAATTAATAATAAGGATAGAGAAAACATTTCATCAAAATGGTATAAGTTTTGATCTATTTCTGATTTAAAAAACCGCTAAGCTTACCCAAGACACAGTTTTTTGCAGATGTCTTTGTAGGAGGAAACTAAGCAGCAGTGTAAGTTACAATGGCACACAAAGGAATGTTCTGAATTACTTCTCAGGGAAGAGCAATAGTACAAATTCTTTATTTGCTAGTTTCCTTTTTTCTTAAAATTTCAGTCTAACTAAAATACTATTTTGCCACTTAGGAATTCAAATAAATCATTCTGTGTCTGTGAACTCTTCCTGGACACTTTACATCAGCTGTCTACTATTCAATCCGTAATCTCTAATTTTCCCTTCAGCTGAGAAAAGAGACAGTCAGAAGAAGGAGGAAATTGTGGTTTGACATTTGCTTGAGAAGTTAGACTTGATTTAAAAAACAAAATAGGCTGCACAGTTCTTTAATGTGTGGAAATCTGGATGAATATCATCACACTCTTCATTTGCACAGAATCACAGAATGGTTGAAGTTGGCAGGGACTTTTGGTGTAGCCCAATTTTTCTCCTCAACCCCCCAGTTAGAGAAGTTGCTGTTGCAGCTAAACCAAGTGAAACAGTTCTAGGCAGGTCAAGAGAAGTCTGGACAGAGCAAGCCTAACAAGCATCCAACATGAGGCCTTAAAAACTCAGTACAAAGCTTATGGTCTGTTACCAGCAATGGCTATGCTGTATTACAGGGTTACAAACTCCATGCTGGCTGCTCCCAATCACTTTGTCCTTCAGATGTCTGGAGGCGGATTACAGGAATTCTTGCACAATCGCCTTGCAAGGGGCAAAGGTGAGGTGGACCAGCCTGTAGCTCCCCATGTCACCCTTCTTGAAGACTGGAGTGGAATTTGCATTTTCCCACTCTTCAGGAACCTCTCCTGACCACCATAACCTCTCAAAAATAATTTAGAATGGTCTCACAATGACATGCTCTCTCAGCAGGCATCAATGCATACTATGCAGTCCTATGGACTTTAAGTTTGTTTGTTTGTTTATGAAGTGTTCTGTAACTTCTCTCTTTGCCTCTCTTGCTCCAGACTTTCTCACAGATTTCAGGGGCTTGGGATTCCTGAGGGATGGTTTTACTGGTAAAAGACAAGACAAAGAAGGCACCAAGTATCTTAGCCTTCTCTGTTAACATGTCCCAAATCCTGTTCAGCAGCAGGCCCACAGTTTCCCTGGTCTCCCTTTTGCAGGCAATATACCTTTAGAAGTCCTTCTTGCTGCCATCCACATTCCTCTCTAGATTCAACTCCAGATGGATTTTGACTGCCATAGCCCTGTCCCTGCATGCTTGGACAGTGTCTCTACATTCCTCGCAGGTCACCTGGCCTTTCTTCTACTTCTGGTGTGATACCTGATCTCTGTCAGATGCTCCTTGCTCACCTGCTGCTTTTGTTTGATTTGTTGCACATTGAGGCAGATCATTCTGGAGACAGAGGTTATGACATGTGAAAGTCAATTGGTTCTTTAGGTCCCTTCTAGTCTCCGGGGATGTATTGCACAGATTTTTTTCTAAGCAGATACCTTAAGACGCCACAGTCAATTCTCCTGAAGTCCAGGCATTGATCCTGCTATTTATCTTATTCTATCCTTCTGGGATCGTCCAGTATTTCATGGTCACTGGAGCCAAGGCTGCCCCTGACCTTCATATCCCCGATGAGTTCTTCCTTGGTTGTAAATATGGGTCCAACAGTGTGCTTGTCCTCATTGGCTTTGTGATTTTCTTCTTCAGGAAGCTCTCATCAATGCACTCCAGTGACTCCCAGAATGTTTGTGCCCTTCTGGGTTTGTTAGAACTTAAAAATTCAGTGTTTAATCAACTTTATCAAAACAATTTTGGATCTTGTGAAGGTACTGATTTTGAATAATGCAAGGAGATTTTTTTTTTCTGAAGTCTTAACAGCTCAAGTAATTTTATTTTGCAGAATGGGTAGCAAATTAAGAAAATAGAGAAGTAATCAGGGTATCAACAGGCAGGTCAAAAGAGAGAAACCACTTACCTTACTCTGAATTCTGGTTACTTAAAATAAATGTATAAACAGGAAAGAAAACCCATCCTGCTTTTCAAGAAGGTGCACCAGCTGACAATGGAGCAAACACCTGTCTATTTGAAAGAAATCTTGAAGGAAATCATGGCTTGAGAGAATTCAAGAGAAAACCTTGCTGGTTTGCATGAGGCATCTGGCAGCATTTTACTCATCGTTTACAGATACGGGCTTTGTTCTTTATTCTGCTAGGTATGACTGGGTAATCATAAGCAAGTTGCCCAAGCTCAAGTTTTGAAATGGCCACTTAATTTGCAAACCTCAGACTTTGGATTATAATTTCAAAGCCCCCACCCATACAGGCTCAGATTGCACATGCATCCTTTTGACTTTAAATGCCTCTCTGAAGGCTCAGCACACCTATATAGCAAGCACAAGAAGTCACAACTGAATGAGCAGTCTGCTTCCTTCCCCTTCTTTCTTGATATGTCAGTTCTACTCTTATACAGATTTTTATAGCCTAAAGTACTGATGAGGCTATTCACAAGTTAAACTGAGATTTGTTGGCTATACTGAAATTAGCACAGTAAGTTAAAAATGCAAACTGCTGTTATACATTTATATAAGAACTTTATTTTGCTATGTAAGACTTTCTACTAACCTTTGCTGTTTTCTTTCAGCATCCTCCAGTAATCCCCAGGGGATCAATTTTGCTTAATCACACCTTCCTGCCCCTGTAAAAGGCATTTGGCATGATAACTAATTGAGTTCAGCAAAAAGCCAAACCAGGCTGCAATAACACAGTGACTGGCCTGCTTGATTAGTTAGGTCCTCTTTATTTGATTTTATAGTCGCTTGTTGTAGGCAGTTGGTCTTTGATGTTCCCTCTCTTTGAGTAGGTTTCTAGCCACAAAACATCTGTTCTCTGTGTAATTGGGAAAAGACAGAATAATGTAATTAGGCATACATCCCCTAGCCCGTGAATCTTCCCTCCTGATGGGAGTTTAGCTGAGAGAAACACTTGTCCTTTCACAGAATCATAGAATAGTTTGGGTTGGAAGGGACAATAAAGATCATCCAGTTCCAATCCCACTGCCATGGGCAAGGACACCTCCCACCAGATCAGGCTGCCCAAAGCCCCATCCAGACTGGCCTTTATCAAGCAGTGATTATTCCCTAATCTGTGCTACTAGAAACTGCAGATTTTTTTTTTCTTGATATGTTGCCTGTTAACTGGGCTCCTCCTTGTGGATGCTGCTTGCAGCACACCGCAGGGTAAACGCAGGCTGAGCTGTGCAGGTTGCTGAAGTTTAGGAACAGCAAATCATTAATGATTCATATGCAGAAAGCGATTCAGTTGTGTGTCAACACCCACTTCTTACATGCAAGCCCAAGAAGCTGTTGATGGTGATGTGCTCTGCAGGGTTTTTGTAAAGAGACAGACTGAGGTGGTGCAAAAGGAGATGGTCTCCTGAGGAGAGTGGCAAGCTTTTTATTCACAGAATCACTAGGCTGGAAAGCACCCAACGGATCATCAAGTCCAACCATTCCTATCAATTACTAAACCATGCCCCTCAGAACCTCATCCAGCCATCCTTTGAACACCTCTAGGGATGGTGACTCAACCACTTCCCCAGGCAGCCTGTTCCAGTGCCTGATGACCCTTTCTGTGAAAAATGTTTTCCTGATGTCGAGCCTCAATCACCCCTGGCAGAGCTTGAGACCATTCCCTCTTGTCCTGTTCCCTGACGCTGCTGCGATATTGGAAAATTAGAGGCAGACTAACTTTCTATAGATGCAGGGTGCAATGGCTGATACAGGCAAGTTTTAACTGAGTAGGACCTTAGGTTATGCTGGTGATCACAGTGCAGTTGTCATTTTCCTAATCACAAATAGTGAGGCTTTTCATTGAGATTAGAGTTACAGCAACAATAGAGATATGCTACAAAAATAATAATTAAAAAAGCCTAGCTAAGTGATCTGACAGCTAGTGGTGCAGGAAAAATCCCCACGGAGATATGAGAAGCTGTTCTTTACAAGTGTTTAAGTAAATGAACCCATTTGTTTGCTCTTTTTAGTGAGAAGAACAGCCATGAAAGGAAATAAAAGTAAGAATTCTAAAAGAAAGGTTTTCTTATAATCAACCCGTTGATTGTCTTGTCAAGAAGGAATGAATTAATTATAGTAATTTTCTCTGTCATTGTCACAGAGATAATGAGGGCATAAACAGCTGAATTTCTTGAAGTATTTCATAAATGCATTTGGAGATTGGAATGGCTTCCATGCATTTAAGATAAAAGCTATTTTGAGCACACTAGTTATTTTGGTGAAAAGTAATTTTTTGATTGCACACTATGAGTTTCTTGTACCTTTCTCTGAAGATTATGGTATTGGCTGTGGAGAATATATAGAAGATTGAGAATGGTGGAGTATGGGAAGAATGGTGTAGCAAATCTATAAATATACTGTATGGATTCATTGGCAGTTATATTCCTGTCTTAGTCAATAATCCAAACAAAGCTTTCCTTCAGAAGTTTCTGTCACCATATTTTAATTAATGCAAACTTCTCTTCTGGAAACATTGTCAGAAAGACACCTCCCACACACTATTCCTTGAAGGAAGAGTAAACTAGCTATCTGGCCAGTGGAAAGAACTAAAAAGATGAAGAACTGGAAAATATCTCAGTTGAAAGATCTGATCTAGGAGATAAATGTTGATGTTTTAATGGATAGACATGAAATGATGATCAACCTGCCCAACTAACCTGATCACCTTCTGTGACAAACTGACTAGACTCTTGGATGAGGGAATGGCTGTGGATGTGGTCTTCCTGGACTTCAGCAAAGCCTTTGACACAGTTTCTCACAGCATTCTGCTAAGGAAACTGTCAGCCTCTGGTCTGGACAGGCACACACTCTCCTGGGTGGAAAACTGGTTGGCTGGCTGGGCCCAGAGAGTGGTGGGAAATGGTGTTAAATCCAGCTGGAGGCCAGTTACAAGTGGGGTTCCCCAGGGCTCAGTGCTGGGTCCAGCCCTGTTCACTGTCTTCATCAATGACCTGGATGAAGGCATTAAGTGCACCCTTAACAAGTTTGCAGATGACACTAAGCTGGGTGGAAGTGTGGATCTGCTGAAGGGTAGGGAGGCTCTGCAAAGGGATCTGAACAGACTTGGACTGCTGGGCTGAGATCAATGGGATGACATTTAACAAGGCCAAATTCCAGGTCCTGCACTTGGGGCACAACAACCCTATGCAGTGCTATAGACTGGGAGAAGTTTGTCTAGAAAGGTGCCTGGAGGAGAAGGAGCTCAGGGCATTGGTTGACAGTGACTGCACAACAGCAGTGTGCATCTTGGCTTGTATCAGAAACGGTGTGACCAGCAGGTCCAGGGAGGTTATTCTCCCTCTGTACTCTGCACTGGTGAGACCATTCCTTGAATCCTGTGTTCAGTTCTGGGCCCCTAAGCACAAGAAGGGTGTTGAGGCTCTGGAGCGAGTCCAGAGAAGAGTGATGAACCTGGTGAAGGGGCTGAAGAACAGACCCTATGAGGAACAGCTGAGAGAGCTGGGGTTGTTTAGGCTGGAGAAGAGGAGGCTGAGGGGTGACCTCATTGCTCTCTACAACTACCTGAGGGGAAGTAGTAGAGAGGAGGGTGCTGACCACTTCTCCCATGTGACAAGGACAAGAGGACATGGCCTCGAGCTCTGACAGTGTAGGTTTAGGCTGGACATTAGGAAAAAGTTTTTCACAGAAAGGGTCATTGGGCACTGGCAGAGGCTGCCCAGGGAGGTGGTTGATTCACCTTCCCTGGAGGTGTTTAAGGCACGGGTGGACAAGGTGCTAAGGGGCATGGTTTAGTGCTTGATATGAATGGTTGGACTCAATGATGTGATGGGTCTCTTCCAACCTGGTTATTCTATGATTCTAGCTATCTGTTTAGATGATTAAAAGGCACTTTGTAACAAGGCATGCGTAGGTGTTCTTTCAGTTTAAGTTTTGTCTCCATGATAAGTGCTATGTTTTATGAGAGCTTGATCTTGACATTTAGGAGACATTAATTCTTGAATTGTCCTGAAAATAACAGAACTGACTGCGCTAAATTCAGTTAGAACTGCTCAGGTGACTGGCACAGTCTTTAACCCAGATCTCAGCTAAGAAAGAAATATTGTTCCCCTGTGAGAGAGGCTGACTTTGGAAGGGGAATTTATTGAGACAGCAACAACTGGTCAGAGGCACTTTTAGTGTCTCTGGTAAATCAGATACTGATGGTTATCCTAGTGTTTTCTCCTAAATGGACTTCTGACCCAAGCTATCTATAAATATTGTGTTGCTATACGTAGTCAGTAAAAGTCAGTCTTCCTCTCATTACCTTATAGGAAGTAGTCTTATCTGTAAGGAAGCCAAATAATTTGTTTAATTTACTGATAGAATGCCCTACTGCCTGCCAGAATACCGGCAGAAAATCAGATTCCTGGGGGGTGGGTGCTTTTCAGGTTTTATTTGACAGGTTCCAGCTTGTTCATTCAACAGGGGAGCCTGGCTTTGACAGATAAGACAGCTGTAGCCAAGGAGATTCAGTTATTTCAAGACTGAAACAATCTCAGATCCTCTGTGCGTTCGCAAATTTGGAAATAAACCAGCACATCTTGTATTTTCTAAACCTTAATTTTGCTGGTGTTTGCATTGCTAAAAATACAACCACACATCAACAGCTGTAGTTTTAGGAGCTGTGTCATGTCTTTTACTTAGACATACTCAGGATGCTGAAAGTCGAGTCAGAGAGAAGCACTGTACTGGCAGCAATGCTGCCCTGTCTGTGTACCTTCTGAACAGAAGTTTATACTAATTTCAGCCTCTCTCTGGTGACAAAATGCACATCATCCTTCTTTGAAACAATAAACTGTGTTTGCTTGCATGATGCCTGATGTGCAGTACTTCAGGTCTTCAACTCCTGCAAGGAAGGGCTTGAGCTGCTGAAGTCATACGGGGGGTTGTGTTGTAGATTTTGAATTCTACTTTGAATTTTTTAAAAGTGTCTTTCTTGTTTGAATTGACTCTATGTGAGTGCCTGAAAAAACATCTCACCAGCATTTCCGTTTATTATTTCTTACATCTGTTGTAACATTTGGACCAGCTCCGAGCAGGGACTATCTGGAAAAGCTTACCCAGCTCACAAGCCCGAGTGTGGATGTGCTTTGGCTGCCACAAACTGAATGACTCATGTGTCAAGAACGTCTTTCTCCAGATTGAGATCAGATTTATAGCTTGAGATTGCTCAGCCTTTTCTTTTCAGATAACATCAAAGACTGTTAAAATAGATCACGTTTTGTCTCCAGGCATTTTATTTGATTTAACCTGAAATTCTCAAATGTTTCCATTTCACATAGCAGTAAATGCAGTATTTTGTACCCAGAAAAGGTTTTCCTTACATGGCACACATTGAGCAGCTGTGTCCTTCACAAGTTCCTCCTTCCATCATTTGTCTTTTCTTCTCTTTCCTTAAGCAGATGAATGCTCTTAAAAGAAGGACTCTTCATTATGTTGATGTTTAAAAACATCTTTATGGAAGGAGTTATTTGAAACCTCATTACTCAACATTGAAGGTAAATATTGCTATTATTGCTGGGACCAAGGCTTGTGTCTTTATTGCCAACGGCTTAATTTTGATCTCATTTTCTACCTCCTAGCACCTTAGGCAGGCAGCAGGTCTGATAGAGCTGGAAGCTCCCACTAGTTTTTCCATCCTTCTGGGCACATGAAAAGTTCCAAACAGATTCTAAATTAAACTTCCATTTATACTAGGGAAATCCCAATAAATGTATTAGCTAGCAGCAGGGATGCACATGTGTCAATCTCCAAAAGTGTTTTATTTCTTTATAGTGTAAACAGTTCCAGAGGACAAAAAGATGTAGTGAAGCAAAATAAAGACAAAAGAATAACATAAGCTATGACAAAAGAATGGTGAGAGAAGGATGAAACATATGCCAAAATGAGAACTGCAAGTTTTCGATTAGTAAATTTGGTTTGAATAGGCCATTTTTATACCCTAAAATTGTGTGATATACTAATATATTCCTGTGCCTTTTGTTGTGGCACCAGCATAGTGTTAATAATTTTAAATTAGTCCTTTCAAGATGTTTTTCTTCTGTTTTTAGCTATACATTTTAGAAGAATGTTATATTGCAGTACAATTCTGTTCACTTAACCTGCTGTCAGCCTTCCTTGGTGCATCACTGCTTGGCTCAAGCCATGAGTGAGAGGACTCAGTTCCACAGTGTGGCCTGGCTGTTATTTTGACACTTAGAAGTAAATTCATAGAATTATAGAATCACTAAGTTGGAAAAGACCTCTTAGATCATCGAGTCCGACTATTCCTATCTGCCACTAAACCACGTCCTTGAGTACTTTGTGACTGAAGTGGATGCTATTAGTGGCAATATCTTCATTATTTCATAAGTAGGCATATTTTCTTATTATTTATTTGAAAGACCACTTGTTTCTTGCAGTTTTAAGATTGCACTATTAAAATGTTCAAAAGCTAGTACAAGAATTGGCCTATCTTAGCATGTTGGCCTGTTTCAGTGAGTATTTGGCGCTATCTAAAGCCTTCTGCTGTACTGAATTTCTTTAATTTACATTTACTCACATTTTAGTAAATTGGGTCCATCCTCCCGGCAGAATCTGTTACTGCTTGTCAGACCTGGTTGACTCTCACATGACCCTGTCAGTTCAGAGCTGCTGTCCTGTAGAATCCCAGCACCGTGCAGGTTACTGAGCAGAATCCACGACCCTCAGAGTGCTCTGGGGTTGGAATATTTTTCCTAGTGTTCTCCATATATCCCCTGTCAGGGTCTGAAGGTTGTGCTGTGGAGGGCAAAGGGAAAGCCCACGTCTGCTGCAGTCAGTAAAGTTCTCATCACTGGTTTCTGCAGATTTCTCCTGGGACTTATCTGATTTCCCGAAATCCTGGAGAAAAAAAATGTATTTTGCTCCTGTGTGAAGAGCTGTTTCACAGCAAGGTGCTAAGAACATAGAGAACCCAGCATTTTCAACCCAGTAATGCTGGACCTACTATTCATGTCCAAAAGGAGAAAAGGACATATAAATAGCAGAATCATAGAATAGCTCAGTTTGGAAGGGACCTTGATTGATCATCTGTCCAACATTTTGTAGTAAAGGGAGCCTGGCTGAGACCATCTAACACTCTGTCCCATTACATAAAGCCATAAAGAAACCAATAGTTGCCACTGTAAATACTCAGTGCTACTAATAGCAGCCAATGTAATCAGTCCTATGCTGCAGGCAGTAATAATTCCTCAGTTTTTAAAGCTAAAATATCCAAAATCAGTACAAGATACTGCTTGAAGCCTTGGAGAAATATTTTGAAAAGATGAGTTTTATACAACCTTCTTAGAATATATATTTCATCAGGATGCTCAAAGTAGCTTTGATTATTGTGGAGATAATCACAGCACTCCCTAGGAATACTTTAGCTAAACACAGGAGCAGGCGTCATGTTGGGAGACTTCTCCTCTGGAGGGCCCTTATACCTCTGGCAGTGTTCAGCAATATAGAATGGGATTCTATAGGAAATTGTTTTGTTTTATTTTATTTTATTTTATTTTATTTTATTTTATTTTATTTTATGCAGAAATGCTAAAACACAACCACAAGCATTCCTAATTGTCCAAAGTCTGTCTACATCACTTAAGACTGACTTTGCCTAGAGTTTTTGATAAAAAGACGTTCCTTTTGGAAGTTCAGCATTTTCTTGAAGGAAAACACTGGGATTTTCAGTGTGGATTTCACAGCTGAAAGGAACAAAGCAGCAAAGGAACTTTCATTGTGGCTCATCTATCTTGGGTACAGTTTTTCCCACAATTTGCAGGCTGCAGTAATGATCATCACAGACCACTACAGACATCAGAGGTTTCCATTCAAAATAGTACATGCAAGAAATGATTAGAGTACCTTAAAATCACTGTAGTGCAGTGCAGAGAGGAAGGAGACCAGACCTCACAATTTTCTTTAAGGATATTCTTTTAATCAGCACAGTATACAGAAGTCACATTTAAAAAAAGTATTACTGCTGTCACTGCTACTGGCTTCTCTCATTCAGACGGATCTTTCTACAGTTCTTCAGTTTTCTTACCTTCAGACAAATAGGATGCTATTGGTTTTGTCCATTCTATGTTCCTGTGACAGTCCTCAGCTTTTTTTTTTAATAACATTTATGCTTGGTACCAACTACATGCTTTATCTTAATCTTAATTTTTCCGTATACTTAGTGTCACTCCCACAGTGCAGCCCAGAAAGAGCTGGGATAATCTGAAGTTACTACCACCTTTTGATGTGGACTTAGATCCTTCCTCTCCCTTTTAAATGGTGCTTAGCCATTTACACCAAGTGGCCATCCAGTGCCTATGAATAATTTCCCAGGGAAATAACTAATTTTTTTTTTTCCTTCTCCTAGCTTATTGTTGGAGGCTCTCCTGTGGCACATCTGCAAGGAGACAGCAACTGTGAGTGATTTCCCTTGACCTTTCTGGAGTTCTTCTGGGGCCAGGGAAGAAGAAGCCAGGCAGGGGGCAGCATCTGCTCAACCAGCGGTAGGGAGCCGGCTGGCCTCTGGCTGGGGAAGGCAAGCCCTGGGGAGTAAGAAAATCAGCTCTGGTTACTTGGGTGCAGTCGCTTAGGAAGTTTTGCGAGCACAGGAAACAAGTTTTGATTCTTTTCAATAAGC
Organism: Coccyzus lansbergi; assembly: GCA_033558105.1. Taxonomy (NCBI): domain Eukaryota; kingdom Metazoa; phylum Chordata; class Aves; order Cuculiformes; family Coccyzidae; genus Coccyzus; species Coccyzus lansbergi. The sequence continues at coordinate 25,647 of JAUMJK010001769.1, forward strand.
AGCGGATCAAAGTAATGGCAGTCCCCTTGGTGAAGTTATTTATATAGATATCAAAGTGTTCTGCAGCAGGAAACCTACTACTTCATAACTGGTTTAGCCCTCGTAGCTGGAAAACTGGATGCTAGGGAATAAAAAGGCATGGGCAATAAATGGAACACCTGACTATGGACTCTGTAGCATCATATATTATCTGCAGTGCTCATTTCAGTTTAAGTAGATCAAAAACTGACACCTAGTCTGGTTCACTGCTAACCCACCAGCTACTTCTTCTCATGTTTTTATATATACATAGAGAGAGATTAGATAGATAGATAGATAGATAGATAGATAGATAGATAGATAGATAGATAGATATTTAGGCCTCTGTTTCCTGATGACAGAGTTGTTTATGTAAGGATACAAAGAGCTACAGGTTGCTGTGACTATTTCAATAACAGAATGCCTGTGCAGTTATTTGCTGCTGCTGCTGACACTGGAAGCCATAGATTAAGGTTTGAATTGCAAAAAGAATTGAGTCAATTCCCGAGCCTCATATGATAGACATTATATAAAAGGGAACAGCAACAGCTCCTTTTTAGATAAAGTGTGCCTAAAAATTAGCGTCTAACAGTCAGTATCGCTAATCCTGAGCATCTCTGTGGAGTTGAGACTGTGCAAAGCAATTAATGTCTGTCACGTGTGGCTTGTGCTTTCTTTCATCTAACTCCTAAGAGAACTGTGTGAGTGGTGAAATGTGCCTGGCATTTTTGTGTCTGAGAGTGTTAGGGTTTATTCACTTCCACCCACCAGCACTGGCAGTCTCCATCACAAGGCAGATCTCTGCTCTAACACCCAACTCTCCTCATTGGTGAGTTACATGGGCTGGATATGTACTGTGGCATTCTTACTGGGGCGAAGTTATATATTAGCTCTGTAACAACCTGCATCTGCCTGTAAGAGAGACTGGATAGATCTGAGTGCTGGCTAGAGATCCTGAGCCTTGACTCCAGGTGAGCTCTTCACCTTCCTTCACTACTCTCTGGGGCTTGTGCACACCATCCTCTATCCATCTGGCTACCAGGTGTTGAGAGACTTGGCAGGCTACTGCCTGCAGTATTAAAGCAAAGCCTGCTGCAGAAAGGTCTGCACTGTGTTGGAACAGAGGTGTCAGCCACAGTCTTCATCCTTGTGTGGTCTGTTGTGGTCCTGGCCTACACCCTGGAGATCTTTAGAAGTATGGACAGGGAATTCCCTGGAAACCAAACCAGGCTGCCAGGCTGGTGCTGATGGGCTTGCAGCAGGGATAGTGCTGTGCTCTCCAAGAGTTTTCTTAAGAAGTGATGGCCTTGTGCCCACTAGTGCCTCCTCTTCTGTCCTAGCACACTGCGATTCATAACGCAAGACAACATTACAGCCCGTATGTTTCCTCAGCCAGGGTTGGACAACTTGTTGATGTTGTCCTTTCCACAGCTCACTGGAGTGCAAAGTTTGTCATTATTTGAAACTGGAACAAGATTTGTCCTTGAGGGCTATAATTGAGAAATGAGTTTAGACAGATTGGAGGTCCAGAAGCAATTTAGTACTTACTGTTCTTGGACATTTCCCTTGAGCTGTTCCCTTGCCTGCTGAGATATTCTCAGTTCAGGACAGCAGGTACACTGCTGCCCACACAGTCAGGTCAGATTAGGGGAGTTTAGTCAGAGTATTGCCAAGTTCACTGAAGTACCTGTTCCAAAAGACGCAGAATATATGTGTTCATGGCAAATGACATGACAGTGCAGAGTCCCATCAGGGTTGCCACCTGCTTACTGCTGCAGGAGTCTGTGACTGCTTAATTAAAACAACAGTCATAATCTCACAAGAGGGAGCCACAGTGTTCCCTCATCCCTGTCAAATGTCTTTACTAAAGCTATCAGAATTTCTTGAAGTCTTTTCAGTCCCTTTCTCTCTGAAGTCTCACATCTCTCCCATCCAACCCTGCAGTAGGATGAAATTTTGACAGAAGGAGGCCTGTGTGCCTGTCTTTCCTCTTCTACCCTGCTTTAGCAGTTATGGCAGCTTCCTAGGAGCTGGCAGATGTGTTTGAGCTCTGACCTCTTGCTTCCCAAAGGAATACTTATCGCAAGTCAAACAGGTAGCAACTTCAAAAGAAAATAGTGAATCTTGCTCCATTCTTTGAAAGAAATTATGTAGGTATCTTTTCTCTTAAAAATTCCTGGCTTTTGGCCCCCCCAGCAGTGAGGGACCCTGAGTTAATCCCCTGAGATCCTCTGAATTGCAGCCTCCCTCCTTCACCTTGTTTTTTACTAATTAAAAGCTAGGCAGCTAGGCATCCATACACTTCATGGGATAGGGTCATATATCTCCAAAGAAATATCCAGAACCTCCCCTACTCATAGATGCCTGACCCCATTCCATGTGGTGTATGGACATCCAGTTCGTAATGGGGAATCCTGTGTTCATAGAACCATGGAATAGTTTGGGTTGGAAGAGACCTCAAATATGATCCAGTTCCAACTCCCTGCCATGGGTACGGACACCTCCCACTAGATCAGGCCCCAACCAGCCTGTCCTTGAATACTTCCAGGGAGGGGGCATCCACAACTTCCCTGGGCAATCTGTGCCAGTGCCTTACCACTCACATTGTGAAGAATTTCTTCCTAATGTCCAATAATAATCTTCCCCTTTCCAATTAAAACCCCTCATCCTATCACCACAAGCCTTTATGAATAGTCCGTTCCCAGCTTTCTCGTACAACCCACTTCAGGCACTGGAGGACTACTGTAAATACCTTATAGTAGTCCCTGGAACCTTCTCCTCTCCATGCTGAACAACCCCAACTCTTTCAACCAGTCCTCATAGCAGAGGTGCTCCAGCCCTCTGATCATCTTTGTAGCCTCCTCTGGACCTGTTTCAGCATTTCCATACCTTTCTGACATTGAGAGTTCCAGAGCTGGACACAATACTCCAGGTGAGGTCTCACAAGAGTGGAGTAGAGGGTAAGAATCACCTCCCTCGGCCTGCTGGTCACATTTCTTTCGATGTAGCCCAGGTTACGTTTGGCCTTCTGGGCTGCAGGCACACATTTCTGGCTTATGCCGAGCTTCTCATCAATGAGCAACCTCAAGTTCTTCTCCACAGGGCTACTCTCAATCACACTGTATCCCATCCTGTACTGTAACTGCAGATTGCCTTGACATAGGTGTAGGACCTGGCACTTTGTCTTATTGAACCTCATGAGCTTCTCACAGCCCACTTCTCCAGCCTTTCCAGGTCCCTCTGGATGACATCCCATCCTTCTGGTGTGACAACTGCAACACTCAGCTTTGTGCCATCTGCAAATTTGCTGAGGGTGCACTCAATCTTGCTGTCTCTATCATCAATGAAAATAATAAAGAACACTGGTGTCAGTACAGACCCCTGAGGGACGCCACTTGTCCTGGATCTCCATCTGGATATTGAGCTGTTGACCACTAATCTCTTAATGTGACTATCTAACCAACAATCCACCCATCAACTCCATATCTCTCACATTTAGGAAGAAAGATATTGTTGCGCTCTACACAAGTTCAGCATTACCTAAATTCCCTACTGGTTTCCTAGTCATTTGAGGTTTGTGCTAGTATTTATATATGGTTAGCTTTTTTCCATAGGTTATCTATTTTAAACTGTTTGTTGGTCATAGACCCAGGCTACAACTGCTCTAAACATGACTGGATTAAACCAAGTGAAGCCAACAGTTTCGTACCAGGGATAGAGTGATTCAGTTTCTCCAGGCATTCTCATGGCCCATCTGTCTCTAGCTTTTTAGTGGTCTCCAGTCACTACTCGTGTTCAAACAGAAAGAAGAATGCATTATATTAAAAAAGAAATATATCTTTTTGGTTCGTTTCCTTGCATACATTTGAACATGAACATAGTAGCACTGTAAGCAGTCAGAATGGGAGCCAAAGTAGTGTTATAATTTACTCAGGACTGAAGTTTTTGTACATTAGATGCTTACTTGTTCCAGTAATGAGGGCATGATGAAATTCAGAAGTAGATTTTTTCCAATGAGTTAACAAGCTAGTGTAAGTAAGGATTTGTAAGATCAAATGCTTGTATTCTCTACAAAGATAATTCAATTCAAGCAGCTTACACTGAATGATTAGGATCTTAAACTTCAACTGCACGTTCTTAAATTTGTCACATACAGGACAGGTTGACAAAATTCAGAAATACTCAATATTATGCTAGCAAATTGCAAGCATGTTTGTTTTTTCATTCAGTTTTAATTAGGACAAGACCACTGTGAATAATTTGAAAGGTTCTTGAGACTCATTTTAATTGCATCCTTTTGTCTGTTTTTCCATGCAAACTTTAGCTGATATACTCATGGAAAAGATAATTAGCAATGTACAAATAGACTCCTCAGAAAGAAAGTTGTCTTATTACTTAGTGAAACAAACAAACAAACAAACAAGCACATGGCTCTCATTTGGGCACAACAATTTTCTAGCTTGTAAGTAAGTGAACCACTGAAGTGAAATGTTTGGTATCCCTCTTTCTGATTTTTTACTCACGTATGATGCCAGGATACAGGCAAAAAGCAACAGGGCAGAGTCTTCCCCCATTGTGAAAGTACATGCTAGAAGACGACTGCTACTTCCTACCCTCAGCTGCTTAAAGGGAAGCAACGACCTTGAGTCTCTTTAGAAAGGGCAAACTGCCTTCCTGGTACAGTCATTGCCCCATGAAGCAGAGGGAGCTGCTGGGTTATCTTTTGCTTCAGTACTTACGGGAGTGTTTTATCGCCATCCTAAGGCAGTCATGTATGGCTTTTCTTGATCTTCTTTAAGACAATTTACAGAACTTGTGCATTTTTCTTAGCAGAAGATGATGTTGCAATTGCAGAAAATGGAACACAGTCCTGTATTCTTTTGCAATGAGCTCTTATTCCTTACTAATTGCAGCAAAAGTCCTCTGCACTAACAGAATTCCTAGCTACCATGCTTGTTGCATCTTGTCCCAGTTCATCTACAAGTTGGGCTATTACCATGGTAAAAGTGTGTTAAACTAGTTAAATACTTCACTGTAAACTTCTTTACAAGCAGATCAGCTTTATTTTTCTTAGTTAAAACTGTGTGCAGGGCTATCTGGATGGCTCGTCTTTCTTGGTTGTTGCTGATACACTGTGCAGTTTCTCAGCTAACTCCTCTCATAGAATCATACAATCACCAGGTTGGAAGAGACCCACCAGATCATCGAGTCCAACCATTCCCACCAGTCTCTAAACCATGCCCCTCAGTACCTCATCCACCCGTGCCTTAAACACCTCCAGGGAAGGTGAATCAACCACCTCCTTGGGCAGCCTGTTCCATTGCCTAATGATACTTTCTTTGAAGAATTTTTTCCTTATGTTGAGCCTGAACCTCCCCTGTTGGAGCTTGAGGCCATTCCCTCTTGTCCTGTCCCCTGTCACTTGGGAGAAGAGGCCAGCTCCCTCCTCTCCACAACATCTATTCAGGTAGTTGTAGAGCAATAAGGCCTCCCCTCAGCCTCCTCTTCCCCAGGCTAAACAACCCCAGCTCTCTCAGTCACTCCTCATAAGGCCTGTTCTCCAGGCCCTTCACCCTCTCTTTAATTCTGCTTTGGTAGTTTTCACCAGCAGGACTTGCTAGAGCGCAGCCAGTGCCAAAGTTTTCAAAAATTTCCATGTAGCTGAGAGGTGTTCTTCAGGAAGGAGGAGGAGATGTGAGAGAATGTGTGTGTGTCTTGAATGCAACATACTGAAATAAGTGCAGTTAAGTGTCAGCCTCTTTAGTTTCTGATTCTTCTGTGAGAGTGAGGGGTTTGTCAAAGTGAGTTTCATGCAAACTTATAGAAACTCTTTAACTCTTGGAGTGCTAAAAACATCCTGAGATGCATAGAACACTTTGTTTTCTGAGATTTTCTGTTTCAGTAGGGGGCCTCCTGTGTTCACATATGCCACACATCTAATGTTAATACATGAGCCCTTGTCTCCAGGCCTTTAAAGGGAGCTTCTGATGGAACCTCCTCAGTAGCGCAAGTTGAACATCTGTGCAGTTTGGATCCTTTAAACTTGTGAGTTGTGTAGGAGCCTTGGTGGGATGGATGGGAAGCCTTCTCCTAGTCCAACTGATGTCAGAGGAAGGATGCCTATTAACTTCAACAGGCCTTGGCTCAATGCCTGTGAGAAGCTATTTTATAAGTCCCAGCTTGCTTTGAGTAGCCTATTGTTGAACTTCTTATAACTTACTAGGGCATGTTTTGATACAAAGCCATTCTTCACTTCAGTTTTTCTAGGATAACTTGGAGGAATAAGGTCACCCTGTTGAGCTGAAATCTGGGGTCTTGGAGGTTAGGAAAAGGAACTGGTGGTAGGACCAGTATTTTTTTTGATGCAGCCCTGTTTATTTGTGAAAAATGTAAACACATCTTTTTCCCAGAGCACAGCTGGGATCAAGAAGTTTAAAATTCTCTTGCTTCTATCACCAAAATCTTAAAAAATCATCTCCCTGTCTTTTGACAAAGGCACTCTTATGCTTGTCCACAATGCTGCTTTTGTTTAACCATGTTGCACTCTCTTGTGCACTCTACTTGCTTTCCTTCCACTGTAAATCAGATCCTCATTCATAGCATCCCTACTTTTCACCCCCTGTTCACACTCCGTTTATGCTGAATATTTATATTTACAGTGCATGCTTCGGATGGGGGGGAAGTGACCATTTTGTGTTCTGTGTTTATAAATCAATGGTCTTGGTACACAATAATGACAAGAACAACAATAATAAAAAAAAATAAAGCATTATGTTCTCAGTTTCCTGTTACTCTGTGCATCACCCCCTCCACCAAGTGCTGCTCTGGTCTCAGGTGGGTTTCCCAGCTGCAAGATAGTGGCTGCTGCCAGTGATGTATGTCTCAAAGGAATTAGCTGGAAGGTTTCAACATGGTAAAGAAAGTTTACATGATAAGGAAAAGGACCCAAAATGGTGTATCTGGCCATTTCCTTCCCAACTGCAGCCTGCAAAAGGCTGATCCACCTGATTTAAGTCTGGATGCAGAAACTCAGGATTCCTGAAAGGTAGGAGGGAAAGGTCTAAGCCAGAATCTGTAAGTCTGCCCCTGTGCACGGGGGCAGCTTGTTTTGAACAGCTAGGTCATTTCTCAGAAGGAGTGGGTTATTACGGTTGAACTCAATGATCCGGTGGGTCTCTTCCAACCTGGTGGTTCTATGATTCTATGATTAATTTGAGTATGTAAAAAAGAAATGCTTGTCAAGCCTATGGCTGAAGGGTTTTCCCGTCTTAAAGCTTTGTGCGTAAGGGGAAAAGACTTTCTGAAAACAAATTCTGTTGCTTGATGAACAGTTTGATACCAAGGAAAGAATTCACTGTGTTTGCACCAATCTGTCAGAAGGTGAATTTGGACTCGTTGCTCTTGATTATTCTGCTAGAGCAGGGTGTTGATTTGTGAATGCACAGTGTTTATAGAAGAGAACATGAACCCAGCTCATCCACAGAGGAGAGTTACAGTTTGTCAGTGTAGTTTCTCTAAAAGGAAGATTATGTGCAAGCCTTTGTAATATAGCTTGAGTGCCAACCTAATTCTGCAGGCCTGTGGTGTTCATTCACATTGCATTCCTGAGTGCTGGGAGGTCACTTTTTGACAGCATGTGAAGTATAAACTGAAGTCAAAGTAGAAACAAGCTTTCTTATTGCTGATGGGAAGGGCACAACAAAGGGCATCATTAAATAGAGGTGCCAATTTGGCCTTCTGACATGGCTCTACAAGCAGCAAAATTTAACTTGCTGGGCTGATGCTTTTTTGTACAATCCCTGTACTGCCCAGGGCTCTTGTTCCCCTCGACTGTTTTCACAGTGGGATTATGTGACATGGGGCAGTACTATGCTGAGACACCAACTCTGAATGAGCAGTCTTGGATACTAGAAGCAGTTATAATTGTGTTGATGCAACATTCAACATGCATTGATTGGCCTTTCTGAGAAACTAGGTGCAGCTATTCAACAGGCTATGCATTGACAAACCTCATTTGTTTGTACCCCTCACTCTACCGTGAATAACTTCTGCTGAACCACACAAACATATTCCTGCACAAGGTATACCCAATACATCTTCTGTGGCCCTAGGTACTATGAGAGATTGTCAGTGTCACCATCTTGCAGATACAAATTAAAAATCGTTCACTTCTCTGTTTATTCTAGAACATATTTAGCTGTACTGGTGTTTCAGCTCATGTTCTTCCAGAGTATTTGAAACTCTGAAGAGTTTGTTTAGGAAAGAATAAGGTTATGCTGAAAATAAAGGCCACTGGAGAACAGCTGTGCTGTGCCTATCTATCATTAAATAAAGAATAGAGCTCTAAAATTGTTTACAGATTGTAAAACAAAAGCAGATTGAATATATTTTAAATTCTAGGAACTAACCTAAAATTTGCTATAAAACAAATATATGGCTTACAGCTGGAAACCTGTCAAAACACCCAAATGATTGCTCTGTGCTGTCTGGAAAGAGTTTCTATGCCCAAAGACTTCAGAACAGCAACAGATGTACTGTTACATAAGAGAGACTTCCCTGTTTTGGATTTCAGTTTATGGCACAGAGAGGCATACAAGAGAAGTTCTTTTCATCTTACTCAGATCCCTCTGCTTCCTCCCTCACATCTTGCTCCGTGTACTTCTCCTGTGTTAAAGTGATTAGCAGAGATATAGAAAGATGAGAACATACATCATTATGAGAAGTGAAAAAGCCATCTGGCTCAGTGTTTGAGGAGGCTTGTACTTCAGCCATGTTGGGTTTTTTCCATGCCCCTCAAGCCCCTCCTTTTCCAGAAACAATCTATGTGATCCCACATCTCTTCTTCAGTAACGTATTCCAGATGGTCAGCTTTGTTCAGAACGGATTTGTCTTAGCTTCTCAGATTTTTCCTAGTTTCTTTGTTTTCAGATTGCTTCTCCTTTCTTTGAAACCCCTTTACCTAATCATCTAGCTCTTTCTGGGTCTTCTTCCTAGTTTTTATTCTATAATAAAATAAAATTGTGTCACATACACTTTTTTATCAAACACTCAGTCCCTGCCATAGAAAGATAATAAGGCTTTTCTCATCTTCAGATGCAGATGTGGAAAAGATGTGATGGGAAGGTGAGCAATAATCAGTATGAATTCAGCATTTTCATTGAACATGCTATTCAATAGATTACATAATATTATTAATATCAGTCAGTAGTGTTGCCTCTTGCACTTTAGGATGACAACTACACTTCAGACAGCTGAGCTCTGTAGTTCACATCAATCTCCTGGTTTCATGGCAATGGACATGGCACCAGTTTAAGCTCACCCCTAGTCCCTCTTGTTCCCTTTACAGCGTGCACTTGGGTCTGGAAGTCTCTTCTCCTTTCTCAGACCTCTCCCAGTAGCCAGGAAGGATGATGCTTAACCAGTTTGACTGCCTCTGCTTCTGTAACCCTCTGACAGTATCCTGGCAGTATTCACATGCTCAAACAGCCTCACTTGATCTCCTGTGCAGCCTAGGACATGCAACATCTACCCTTTATTACATGCCACAAAAACACTCAACATGTCTCTGGGCTGCAGCACAGTTCTCAGAGGTTTTTGGAAATTTTAAACTGAAATTACAAAGCCCATAAAGGACAATTTCATTACTGGACATCACACTGTGGTCAACAGGCTGTGTCTGTGTTGATAAACAGAGTTCCTAGGCATTTCCCTTCCAACCCAAGGGTAATGTGCACATGATGGCAGGTAGGGACAATTGCAGCACTGCTTGAGCAGAGCAGTATTATCCATGTATATTGTCTCGGGAATTGTCCCCAAAGTTACCCAGGCATTCCCCATGAGGGGACATTATGGCTGGGGCTAAAGTCATGCCAGGCAGCTGAGCTGGACTGGTGGAACAGGTATGTGCCAGTTGCATATCATTACTCAAGTCCTGTTTAGTCTATTCATATCAGTGCGGTGAGGAGTCTGTATCTACAAGACATGTTAGAAACTGGAAATAATTATGAAAACATCCCAAGGTCTCATGGGAGTTCAATAATTCTGAAGATGGAAAAAGATGTTCCTTTGTATACCCTCAGATCTCCCAGTGAGGAAATAGCCAGCTTTCCTGGACAAGAAATAAGATGGGGCTCATTAGTTTAGGAAGATTTCCCACATTTTCCATCTGTTGGTGCAAATTTTTGAGGCAACGAATGTGTGACATTTACAAAGTCAAGAGTCTCTCAATCTATAGCTGGGGGCTATTCCTGTTCTATAAATGCTCAGGCTTTAATATACAGATTTCTGGGAAAGACACAGTCTGTGGCGCCAGGACAGAACAGCTGGAGACACCCATGCACAGCCGATCTCCAGCCCTGCCACGGCTCAGTGGTCATTGTGGGAAGGGGACTGGCTGCCTACCCAACACCCTTCAGCACAAATCCCCCTGTAAACTGCCACTTGTCCCTGCCTATATCCACAGGAGTGTGTTAAAATTAGAGACATAGAAAATACAAAATAAGAGAACGCCTTCTATAAATATACCTTAAAACAAATAGGCTTATTTTAACATGGAAAATAACATTAACAAAAGCAGTGTATAACTCACAGCTCTTATTGTTTAGAAACAGGGATTTTATTTTTCCAGTCTGCTCTTAATTTTTCCATTCTCTCTCAATTTGGAGTACAGTGCAAATACAGCATAGCTGCATTTCTGTTTTCTATCCTACACCTTGCACATCACATTGACAACAAGTTAAGCAAAAGGATTGCTCAGAGTTACAGGGATCATCTGATTTACAGAAACTCTTAGGCTAGAGACATACCACGCTCTCCTGCAGGACACCAGAAAAGAAAGAATGTGGTGTGAATTATGTTGCATATTTTTATTAAAAACTCTCTCTAATTTCATACTAGTTATGAAAGAGAAAAACTCTCAGTATGAAGTCTTACTTATCAAAATCATTACATAAGCTTAATTTCACATTATAAGCAAAAACAAGAGCAATCAATCAAACCAACTTTTTTTTCAGATTACCTGTTGGGAAAGCCTTCTTAAAGCTGTATGCATTTTTGTTCAATACAGGCATTAATAAGACTAAGAGAAATGCAAATATGAAGATTATTCATAGTGTAAGGTCTGATTTTACTTTTTTGTTTGCCTTAAACACTTCTTCTGATGACTGGCCATTCGTGCCCTTGTTTAGTGATGCTGGCAATGAATAGCAGAGGGGATGCAGCAGCAGGTGCTCTACAAAGATGGATCTTGGGATATCACCTGAGGTCCTCGATTGTTGTACCAGGTTCAGTGGAAAGAGAGGTGTAGGAATAAGCACTGCTCCTCTTTGCTTGGCCAAGCTCAAGGTCCTGACCTGGCTGCTGTTGGGGAGGAGATGCAGTGGTGGGCACTGGTCCCTCTCCTCACACCCATTTGACTGCCCTGGACCGTCCAGCCTCTCCTGAAGGAGCTCCTGCACACGTGTGGCAAGACCACCCAATATGTGCTTATGGGAGATGGACTGGCCTGATAAAAACCTCACAAGGAGCCAAGCGGGATGCACACTTGCCCATCACTTCAATGGGACCAGCCTGGACCACACGGCACCACCTGTTCCCAAGGAACTGCTGCTGCCCATTGATGTGATTGTTTTTCCCTTATCTCTCTCTTTCTCTGCTCCCTCCCCCCTCCCCTTCTATATATATACATCATTTACCTCACTGTTTCTTGACTTGTGTTGCTGTGTGTCAAATTGAATCCAAGTGACCTTGGCTGTGTTCAGGGATCAGATTGTGAACTGAACAGATTGAAATGTGCTTTTCTGATACTTTGGGAAGTTTCACCCCTTTGTCTTGGATGTTCACCTGAGTTTTTTGTTTGTTCATTTTGGTCAAAGTCAGAAATTTTGCTTTTGATTTTTACCCTGAGAGTGACCTTGTCATCCTCGTGATCGCCGCACAGATAAACGAACCACCTTCTTTCAGCTGTGCACATACAAAAAAACCCCAGACACAAGTGTGTGGCTCGTGGATCCATGTCATGACACATAGTAATTTCATACTGCAGAGTATTCCATGGGCAACTCTGTAAAGATAAATGTGTCACATACACATGTACTTTTGAAGGATTATCACTCCTTTTTTCCTAGATCAGTAATAGAGAAACAAAACATTGTAAGCGTGTTCATTTTATATGAAATAGAACACAGACTGAACCACATTTGCAATTGCTTAATTTCATTTACAACAGCTTTTGAGCACTTGGACTTGCCCAGCCTAAATACCCAGACAGTGTTAATGTTAAACTCACCTGTTAAAACAAAAAAAGTTAAGATATACCTTCTATTGTGATGGTTCTTTTTCACCATGTTGTCACTGATGAAGACATCAGCAGCAGTCTCCAGTCTCTAACATAGAGATTTTGTAAATCTACCCTCTACTTCTCTCTACTTGTCTCTGAGAGTGCAACTGAATTGTGGAAATCCACAACTCAGGAACACCCAGATTACACTTAATGGATCAGGGCAGCAGGATCAGGGCTGCAGCTGTATATACTGTGGTGTCTAAGGCCCACTGTCATGAAGCGATTGCTTTCCACAACCTAAGCCACAGTGGTATTCTTCTTGTGGTTAAATACTGTAACTCACCATGTCACCGTCCCCAGACTCAGACTGTCCCATATTATGCCCTTTGCAAAAATTTTCCTCCTACACAGTGAAACATGATGAACTTTACAGCCTGTAAGATACCCAGAGCTGAGCTGTGGTCTGCTTAGTTTTTGCTCTCGGGCACTTGTGTTGTGACATATACAAGTTATTTTACAATGTAAATACCCTGTTTTTAAAGGTTACTTTCTCTATGGTTTCTTACAAAGAATAGATGCGTTCTTTAATCAGATGATTATGCCAAACCCGTAGAGATTAGTCTTATCTGTTAGGAACATGCTGTCTCTGTCCAGGAGGACATGGAGATTGTGGCAGATAGATAGGGCATCTGCTGTACTCTAGGGAGCTGGGAACAGTGAGCAGGCATTTCCTCTTTTTCCTAAATCTATAATTGTCTTGCACAAGCTTATGGGTTTTTAACCCTTGTGAAGTTCCTCAATGTTCAGGAGATGTTCTGGAAGCTGCCACAAGTGGACTGACTCACGATGGATCAGGGCAGGGTTGAGTATAGCCTAGGTCTGAGGTCTGGGAACACTGACAGCGGTGCCAGGTGGTGATTGCGAGGTTTCACAATATAGAGGGAAAAATAGCATCATGACAGAAGTGGGGAGCAACTGAGAACCCAGGAGAAGATACCGTGCTACAGCCCCTGTGCATTCTCAGCATGGGTCTCCTCTGGGATCTGTCACAGCAACTTGGTGGCTGCTCCAGGCCAACAGCTTTACCAGATCCATGTGACATTAAGTCTTTTGGCAAAGAAAAGTTTGTGGAAAAAGCAAAAGTTGCACTGGACCTTGTTTTGATTATTTATTTCTAACCTCACTACAAACGGAAAAAAATTTTCTAGCAAGTGTCTGCTTGTTATTTTCCTATTGTTTTATCATCCTCCCAGCTCTCAGTAGGGATGAATAATCCTTAAATGCCACACTGAAGGCTAATGCTTAGGCAAGGTTTTAGAGATGCAACACTGGGGATGAATCTTTTCCTTTTCTTTCTTTTCTTTCCCTTCACTTCATTCTGCTTCTGCTTCTTCTCCATTCTCTTTTCTTTCCGCCTTTCCAATGACCAAGTGTATCCAGCAGTCCCTTCAGCAAACAATCACTTCCTCTTCCTTCCAATTCTCTTTGGAGGTGAAAAATATGGTTTGGTGTGATAAATGTGAACATTTCCATAATCAGGACAAGTAAGTCATAAGCAGCTCATCCATACACAAAGCCAGAAAAATAAATTTTTTAGGAATAACAAAATAATTTGTACTAAATTTGCAGCTCCTGAATCAAATTGTGTCAAAGAATATATTTGAATAGACCTTTCTCAAACACATAAGGTCTTTCAAATTTCAGAAACTGAGCAGGAACCTCAGGTAACTATGGGCTCTTACACAAGGAAAAAATTGTTATCAAAGAACTGAAGTGTGGGTTCACTGCTCTAAGGTCAAAATCTGATGTAGGAAAATATGAGTAACGAGGAGATAAAGGGAACAGTAACAAGTACTGCACCAGTGAGCTTAGTGCAGCACCAGTGATCTTAGTGCAATTAGACGTCTCGTGCCATTGAACAGATACACTGAGTTTTTTACTAGACTGAGCGTGGGTTTTTAAAGGCAACGATGTTATTTCAAATACACAGGATTTTACACTGAGGAGTAACTAAAGCCACTCAAACTATGATCTATAAGAAATACACTTTACATTATACTGAGAAGTAAATTTACCTAATGATTGCTTTAGGTTCATAAGATTTATGTTACAGATAGATAGGTAAGAGAAAGATAACAGTGTCTATGTCATGTAGAGAAGGATTATGCAATACTTAGCCGTATCTAGATCTGAAGTTAGACCTTTTCTCCCTCCCTGTTTAATGTCATAATTTCAATAAAAATGCTTGCTACTCTACTTGAAAATACAGAAACATTCAAAATACACTTTTGTTCTTTGTTTTTAGGATTGAAGATTCCTCTTGGTAAAGCTCAGTTTGAAAAAAACCTCATTTATAACTTTAATGTGAAGAACGTTCCAATGCCACTCCTAATACCAGCTTCCTCCACCTGTTCTCTGCTGCCTGAAATAAAAATAAGCTTCCATTAATGTAAGGAAATTGTACTTATACCTCATTATTTGTTTGTTTTCAACATGTGTAATCATTGTTGCAAACAGCAACACAAGGTCATGGTATCCCAAGTCTCCCAGCTTGCCTGTCTGCTGCACCACATTTTTAGCTCTGTTTCAAGATGCAGACTGTTAGAGAAGCTGAAGATTAGTTATCATGTTTACCCAGATAAGCTCACCTATCCTGCTCCTGAGTTCCAGAGGCTGCATAGTCTCCCAGTCACCTGCTCTTCTGGCAAAGTAATTCTGTTTTGAGGCTGTAATAGCCAAGGGTGTTAGAGACAGAAATCTTGGCAGTCTTGCTGGATCGCTATTCTTCCTGAACATCCAAGTCTCAATTATGTCAAATAAATACCATTTTTTAGCATCATTTTGCTTTCTTTTCTGTCAGAGGTAGAATGACACAAGCTTCATTACTAGTGCTGTGACAATTTGTCATGGGTTGCAGCAAAGCCTGTGGTTCATGAACCATATGCAGGGCAGAAGGTCAGAAAATGTACATGCACCCCAGGAGAAAGGGAAGGGCACTATTCCCCCCTTTTCAAAAAGTTCCCTAAACAATTAAAATCTTTTCAGCTGGATTGTAATTTCTGAATTGACTCTGCTTATGCCCACCAGACAGCAGGATCTGTGCTTCCCCACCCCATTCCTCCAGTGGGCAGAGTCTCTTGCTGTGCCCCATTTCACACGATGCTGCACCTCTCCCCTTGCTTACCTCTCCAGTGTTTTCAGGGTGATGTCCTGTGATGAAGAAGTCCAGACCACAGAGGAGCCTGCATGGAAAACAGCTGAATTTCAGCCCCTGCAACTAATAAAATATTGTAACAATATTTCAAAACAGAGAATATTTATGGTCAAAATGTGTTTGTGTTTTTGTTTAATGGCATGAATATTTTCCACAGTGGCCACTTATTTTTTTATGCAGAAATTTGTTTACTCAGCCCCCTAATACTCTCAGTAATTTTTTGGAGGTGGGAGACTAATTCCTCCCACGCTGTATTTATTCACTATGGACTGCATAAGGGTTTTTTTGTTAAATTTAAGGATAAGACATTTGGCTGTTAAATTTATTTCATTCCCTGGTTGCTATATTCCCACCAGGTTTCTCCAGCCACATCCACGTGCCACAAATGCTGTGATGGAACAGACTACGGGCTACTGGTTAGAGAGTCACTGTCTACCTCTAGCAGGAAGCTACCAATCAGTCAGCCCTACAGCGCATCCATGGGCTGGGATGTCATGTCCTCACTATAAATGGCATTTTGAGGTGAAAAGTTTGAGTTTGGACCTTACAATATCTGCCAAGTATTACACAAGACTGAAACACATTTCAGACAAAGGATCTTAACATCACAGAAGAGTGCAAATGTGTGAATGATACTAAAAAAACTTTCTCCTCTGGGAAGAAAATAGCCCTGTCCCAGGAAGCCTCTAGACCTCCTGTTTTGTTAGTCTGATTGCAGGAACTTAAATAGAGTAGCAATATTTTTTTAAGCGACTCTTTTCTTTAAAAAGCAAACATCTCTTTTTTAAACTTTTGCTGAACACTAATCTTGGTAAAATCTAGTGCTCATAAAAACTACAGCACTGCTCTGGGCATTTTTTGCAAGACTGAGTTATTTCTTCCTGCTGAACTTTCATGGTAGAAGAAAAATATACTACCCTTT
Source organism: Coccyzus lansbergi (assembly GCA_033558105.1). Lineage (NCBI taxonomy): Eukaryota > Metazoa > Chordata > Aves > Cuculiformes > Coccyzidae > Coccyzus > Coccyzus lansbergi. The sequence goes on from JAUMJK010001769.1 coordinate 42,081, forward strand.
TCCAAAAATATGTTATCCCAGTTACAGTCAGAAGTAAATCTGTCAGCAGGTATCCTGACAGATGCCGACTTTATTATTACTAGTTAATTAACAATTACTTTATCTTTCCAAATCTTTGTACAGTAACTTATAAGAGGCCTGTTTATCATTGTTTTGATGTTAAATAAGCAATTATAACTTAATTTTTTTTTCATCTTTTAGCATATTAATTTTTGATACTTTATTGAGGACATCCTAGCACATTCATTTAGAAAAAAAAACTGGTTGAAGTGGCATAATATACATAAAATACGTATTGTTTGTTCCATTTCCTTTTGGATAATGCACTTACAGACATTCCACTTAAAATATTGTGACCTTTCCTTCCCAACACCACAGACCGCTAGTTCTGTCTGGCTTTATTCCACTTTGGAATTACGAGTAGTGAAATCCACTGTCCATTTAAGGTAATTTATCTTCTTGTTACAGTAATTACTTTGTGTTTTTTAGTCCTGATAAGAGAGGCAGAGTCAAGCTAAAGAGACACATCTTGTGTGAAGTGGACATAAAATGATACTAAATCACATTTTCAAATCCATATGTTGTTGACCTAGAAAAAGACTTGGGAGGGCTTTTTTTCTCCACGTGATGATAACCCAAACAACGCACAGGAGAAGGCTTAGCAATTGCAGGGAGATGCCTCCTTGGACCCAGTATGTCTCCAGAAATGCAGAGCTGTAAGGTTCATGTCTTGAGATCCAACTCACCCTTCTTCCACATGATTTAACAAGCTGCCCTTTGCTTAGATATATCAAGTAATAAGTACTCTCAATTACAGTTTAATTACTCCTTCTTTGTCCTTTATAATTTTGATTAAGATAACTGAATAAGCTTAAGAGAGAAAATGCCTTTTTGTTTAAATACCATGGGGATTTTTTTTTTCCTTTAAAACCTTTATTTTAGGAGACGTTTTTGGACAAGATTTAGTTAGTAGTGATTTTCTTATGAAATATATGGCAGCAAAAATAAATTTGCTGCTTTAGTCTGTCAATGCATCTCAAGGGTACAACTTCTTACAGACTCAGATATTACAAGGAAGGATATCAGAAATAGCTATATACACAGACAGTTTTTACACAGATGAAATAAGAGGGGGTATAAGGGTGAAAGCTCACACTCAAAAACCTTATCCTTTCTTAAATTTGCCTTTATTCTCTTGCAGAACCACTGTTAAGATCAAGATTCATGGTTTCCCCTCATGACTGCATAGGGAAACATTATATTTCTCATCATCTGATAAAGCTCATTAAAATGTTGTCTGCAGCACTTTTCTTAGGTTCTTTGTTCTCAGTGGCATGCTACATCATTTCTAATGACTCCCAAGGGAAATAAGGACCCCATTTTTCAGCTGATGGGATGAGAAAGACAATTTCTCACATTCCAAAATAAGAGAGATATATTAATAAGAAAACAATGAAAGAATTCTCAGATTTTCACTGATCTAAGGCTTCTTTCCATTGATCTTCTTGGCAATAATATTTGAAGGCCTCAAGACTTGGTACTATGAACTTCTACTTAACAAATGCCCTCACATAAGTGAAATCTACTCAAATCTGTATTAGATGGTGGATGTAACCAGCAAAAGGGAGGAATATCCTGGTGTTACATGTTTACTGTGCTAGGGACCCAAACAGTCTATATGTGCTAGCCTCAAATGGTCATTAAGTCACCACGCTACCGCAAGAAATATTGCTGCAGCCGAGTCCCACACAACTATCAATATATTAGTGATAACAGAAAAATCATAGAGGCATTTTTAAGTTATCAATCACAAAAGCACTTCAGAACAGTGCGTTAACCAGGTCCTGTTATTTTCTAAATGAAAACACACATTTCTGGATGGAAGAGAAAAAGTATAAGAAATAAATGAACTTTTATCCAGGATAACTTGTCTGTGACTGGTTATTATTGTTGATCGTTTGTCATTTGACAGACTTCAAATGGGAGGGAGAGTAGAGGGGAAGATTCCCCACACAATCCTATTTTTGTTTGTTGGTTGGGGTTTTTCTTAGATAATTAAGTCAGAATGTTCTGAAATGTCGTCTGTCTAAAATGTTGCCTCCGTTAACCTAAGTCCTTGCAGAAATACACCTGGTAAATGTGAATTTGCACCTGGAGCCCCCATCAAGGAGTTGAGGCCAGAGGTGGATGGAGCTGGCGCTCAGCCTAGCTCTAGCAAGCCAAGGGCACATGGAATTTCACCTGTGGATGTTGTTGCAACTACCCTTGAGAGCCTGAGGAGAAGGAAAGGGGGGCTCAACCAGATCTCTGACAAGAGGTTTTGTTCATTCAAGTTAGATTTAATGCTGATGTCTACCAATGTTGTGGTTTTCATCTGCAACTGTGTCCCAACCCTGGAATACGTTTTGTATTGTCAAGTTTTAATGTCAAATTAACTTTCATGAAGTTGAAGCCAGGCTCTCGTGGTATCTAAGCAACTGTTCCAAAACAGTGGTTAACAGGAGGCTGGGATGAGCGGAGCTGGAGGCAGCAAGTGCTGAAGGTCGCACATCCACAGTCTCATTCTGTTCTGAGCAAGGTCGTTTGTACACGTGCACCTGAGGGGCTCTGTGACCATCTTTGGATTGGAGTCAGCATCCCACTCACTGCAGGGCTTTTTTCTCCCAGCTTCCCATAACAGGGTTTTCATGAGAAAGCAGATTTGAGAAATGGTGCTTTCACATACATCAAGCCACTAAATCCAGGATCAGAAGCTATAAACCAGGAGGGGGGCAAGTTTTTTCACCCACACTTGGTTACTTTTCTCTTTTGCCTGGAGCCTCTCCTTATCCTATTTTTGCTTCAGTTCAACCAGAGGAGACAGAAAATACCTATGAACTGTCTCTGACCTTGAAAAGCCCCATTTTATCCTGGCGGTGTGGCAGCAGGCACAGACATCCATGTATGTTTCTGCTATTCTGCTGATCCTGCTGCTCTCTGCAGGGGTGATCAAACTGCCTGTGTCTCAGTTTTTAACTAGGGCTCTGGAGAGATGAACTGTTTTTATTAGAAGAACTACAGCCGTTTGTGTTTAATTGATAGAGGAAAAAGACACTTGCAGAAGGTAACGTGGGATGCCAAGGGCAGGTTGAAGAGTCAGTTCCCCTCCCAAGGTGACCATCTCTCTGCAATATAAACTGTGTAGGAAACCTGCTATGCAAAATCCCCACTGATGAGCTGGGCTTCCCTGAGTTGCAAATCCCTCTTGACCTGGCTAGTACTAGCTTACAGTGTTACCTTACTGACTCATCTTGCAAATGTTCTTGTTCCCTGAAATGAGTGTATGGGCTTAATAATTTAATCTCAACATTAAATAAGAAATGGGACTTCAGTGAGTGAGCAAGAAAAGAGGAAGCACTTGCTAGAACTCAGCTTGCAGCCTCAATGGCACATTGTTTAGTTCAAGTAGTCCTGTTCACAAATGCATGCCGTGACACCCCATCTGGCTCATAAGCAATTCAGAACTCAGCCTAAATGGAGGGAATAGCTTATATGAAGAAAATGTTTCAGGATCATTTAGGAAGAGAAAAGCACTGAAAGCTGCAGGCTATTTTGCTTTCTGCATAGCCCACAATAACTCTTTCAAATAAGAATATTGAACTGAACTAGATTAACTTCTATCCTGTACTCAGCTCAATACACTGCTTTCCTGCCTGGCATTTAAATGGAAATATCACTATTCTGCAGCATGGCGTGAAGGCTTATCACAATGATGTGTTTGCTGACTGCTTATATTCAAGTCACCCACCTGGATGATGTGTTGGTGGGTATTAAACTGCAGGCACCACCATCATTCCCAATGATGTAGCCCACCAGTAATTATCAAGGCCACAGTAAATCAATCATGAATCATATGGGCCTTGTGTTTGAGGAGGGTAGTCCCTGCAGAGCCATGTGGCTGCCTCTCTCTCTGTTGGAGACCTTGTTGCTCTCTACAGCTATCTGAAAAGAGGTTGTGGAGAGGAGGGAGCGGGCCTCTTCCTCTAAGTTTTAGGGGGCAGGGCAAAAGTGGATGGCCTCAAGCTGCACCAGGGGAGGTTTAGGCTTTACATCAGGAAAAATATTTCATGCAAAGTGTCACTGGGCACTGGAACAGGCTGCCCAGAGGTGGTTGAGTCACCTTCCCTGAAGGTGTTTAAAAGACAGGTGGATGAGGTGCTGAGGAGCATGGTTTAGTGATTGATGGGAATGGTTTGACTCAATGATCCAGTGGATCCTTTCCTACCTAGTGATTCTATGATTCTCCACTACCGCAGGAGCACAGGTGGCTTGCCAGGATCAGCAACCCTGCAGAATGGGCCCCAAACCCCAAATAATTTAAGATAATGTGTTTGTCTAGTATATATAGACCTGGCACAGTGGCTGGTCACAAAAGAAGATGGTTGTTGAGGTACACTACTCTCCCAGCCCAAAGCATTACTGTCCCTAAGTTCAGGACTGAGCGCCACTCCTTCTTTCAGACACAAGAGCTCAGATGTGGTTTTGGATCTGATTCATCCAAAATAGCTGTCAAGGGCAGTAAATCCTGGGTTTGTTTTTATCTGATGTATTCACAATGCTGCTGAGTAATTCCCTTTTATAGAGATGTCTTGTTTGTACACTTGTTTCACTCTTAATTTCCACTTTTTCCTACTTCTCCATATAATCATTTTATTGTAGAAGATTGATGTGAAGAAGGGAAGTAGTGAGGTGGCTTGGGATATGACACACAGGTGCAAGTTCACTGGAAGACCCTCACCGACTTGTTCTAACTGAAGTTAACTGAAAAAAAAAAGACAAAGAGCTGTATTTTACACAGTATTTCTCAAATATTTTAAACTCTTATTTTTTATAGTATGTGGCTGCCTTCTTTTTCCTGCTCTGAGTTTAAAAGGTTTCCAGTGGAACTCCTTTGCAGTGGATAGGTCAGAGATGTTCATGCTGATTTTTCTGTCTCATATGTTATTCTCATACTTATGGGAAAACATCATGTCCTCAAAAAATGTCTGTGCTGATGTAGGAATCCTTAATTTTGACATGAATTAGTATCATATCCATACCTCTTTCTCTTCTATATTCTTTATAGTATTTTGTTTCTGAGGTCTGAGTCTTGCCAGTCCCTTATCTATGCATGCCAGAAGTTAGGCATACAAGTAACTCTACAGAAATGCTACTCCTTGCAGGCCTCAGCTGTAGTTTTTAAATGGAAAGTTGGAGCATAATCCTTAAGTGATCCTTCTTTGTTTAAGTCTTGTAAGATGTTCTTTTTGGTGATCTCAGTTATTGCATCCAGGCTTGTGACATTATTATAACGTATAATATCGGCCATTGGTAGGACAAAAGCCAGACTAACAATGCAACTTGTTTCTAGGAGGAGAGGGATTGCATCTCAGCAATCAGAAAGCAAAGTTCAGCTGCCTGAGGCTGTCCTTAGTATCCATCTTACTACATGTTGATGATTCAAAACCACAAAGAGGATGATTGGGCAGTTCAAACCCCAGAATTTGGGAGAGTCTCTTTCTCCAGCTGCCTCTCAAAAATCCAGTCAATAGGTGTTTTTTTCCTCAGTGAAAATGCCCTGATACCATTTTACAAGTGGATTTATAGCTCTGAGTAGAACAATAATAGTTTAGGGGCTGAACTCCATGGAAACAACTCATGTAAGTACTGTTTTTCCATTAGTACCAGTATCATCCTCAATTTTTAATTCTGAGCCAGCCCATTTAGTGCCTCTATATCTTTGCCCCGTGTTTTGAACATCAATAATCAGATAGTAGTCCATAGCCATGAGCACTGAAGACAGGCTTCATATTATTTTTCACTCTTCCCTCAGAGGACAAAGAGTTCTGTTAAGTAAAATAAATGATGTTGGTAGCCAAAACTTAATAGAAAATGTGAGACATAAGAGAAAAAAGCACAAAACCTACTGAGGACTGAGACTGAGCCCATTCTCCATAAGAACGAGTGCCTCCCAGAAATGTAAACCCACACTCCTCCCCATCCTGCCTGTTCGCATGATGTTAGAGAAGGTCTACTAAAACATTCTTGGTTTAATTAATCAGCCCTTCAACCTCTTCCAGCCAAAGTGAGTTGTGCTGAATGAGGTCAGCACGCTCCTTGTACTCACAGCCAATGTTCCCTTTTTTTATTAGTATATTGATAGCACAGTTTACTCCAGTAATGCAACAGTGTCACAGCCTCATTTTCCATGGCGTGAAACTATTCCCACTTCACCTGCTAGAAAACAGAACTCTTTTTTTTTTTTCTGAGCAGACAGGCTGTTCCTACCTCGTATGTCCTGACTTTGTCTTGGAAGCTTCTTCAGACAATACACAGGCCAATTTGTGAGTTATTATCCAGTATCCCAAAGTAGATTAATGTCTTTCCCACAGTAAAGAGGTAATTTAGAAAAAATGTTTTCAAAGCCATCTCAGTTGTGACTGAGTTATTATCTACAGCCCTTATCACTAGTTTCTCATACATGGGCACTGTAAAGCTAACAGCAAACTGGAAGGCACGAATTCAAAATATGTAAATATTGTCAACATCTAATAACTTTTAAAATATCAGGATGAATTTGAAAGTTTTGTGACCTTCTCAAACTGACAGAAATGCGCAATTTTCCAAAGGAATTTCAGAGAACACCCTAAGGTGAGGGGAGCGATCCCTCTGCCCCCAATTGTCAAGGACAGGAGGAAACTCTGAAAACAAGAGGGGATTTGAAGAGTGAAAAAGAAAAATCAAGGCAAAGGTGTTCTGCCTGCAACAGGTTAAGGAAAAGGACATGAAGAACTCAAGGACTCTAAGTAACCCTGGAAATTGTAGGGGAAAGGAGAGACTTGAACCTGGCCTTTGCAAGCCAAATAAAGCACTAGAGTGGCTAAGGAGGAGCTTGCTGCTGCACAGGATCTGTAAATTAATTTTCTTACTTGATGCTTTGCTTTTGCAACAGTGCTTGCAACTGCAATGACTAAAACATCAGTCTTAGCTTGTTGATGTAGAATGAAACATGCTAATTTGTTTTGAAATTCATCCAGCATGAAAAACAACTCCAAAGAAGCCTGACTCACACTAAGATTTCTGGAGATGAGGTACCTGAAATGCCAGCCTTAGTGGCACTAACAAAGCAAGAGATATTTGGGGCTTCCCAAGCTGCACCATGCTTTCCCCAAAATTTGTGTTTGTGAACTGATGTAATCAGACATCATAGTGAAGGAGAGAAGAGAAGCCTGCTTGCCCATTCTCCCTTGAATCTCACTGATTGTTGTTAATTTTTTTCTCCATCTATGGAAAGACAGAGACATAGTAACCCAAAACTTTGCAAATAAATTCCTAACATCACACAGTATCACAAAGGGAAATTTAAAAAGTGCTGATTTTCTTTTTTCCTCCCTTGGTCTTTGTGTGTTGGTTGCACACACGGCTGCTACTGCTTTTTTTTTGGTATATAGCTTTTGCCCTGAAACAGACTTTATTTTGGAAGATTCCAAAGCAGAGAGAGCTGTGCTGGCACTGCCACAAGCAGCTGATGGCAGAAAGTAGGGGCAGAAGCAAAAGCACCTGCAAATGGTAAATGCGGAGAAAATTGTGGAGACAGAGAGATGGGGCTGATTTTAAAATTCAGAAGCTTCAAAATGTCCAGAGAACTAACAAAGCTGTTAATGCTCAGAAAAAGTGACCAAAAAATTTGGCCAAGAAAATGAAGCCTAAAAAGCAAGATCTGTGAGGAAATCTGAAATCAAAGTAATGGTTAGATTTTTTTTAATCACAATTCCTAATCGGGAAGGAAGCTGCCCAAGAGACTCCTCAGAGACCTCTTCAGCCAAACACACCCAAAGGAGAAAGACATCATGTTTCTATCAAGCAAATATAGAGATTTAAGAGCATGGAAAATATGCAGGTCCTGCAAAAGGTATAGAAATGTTACCTCTGAGCATCCTTGCTTTTGTTTTCCTTCAAATTTAGTAATGGAATTCAAAACAGGAGAAAGCAAAGTATTCTCACATTTCCAGAAAATACAGAACTAGCAAAAACTCTGTAACAATTTTTTTCCTGAACCGAGTGAGCGATATTGAGCATTTTTCACATGCTAGATAATGAATCTTGAATCTTGAAATAAAGGATAATTCATGACTAGGTTTCTGGGAAACAAATGGGAGGATGGTTGACTATTTATGTTGTTTATATCAATTTTTTTTCTGTTGTTCTGGTAAAACACATCTCCTTCTTTCCAGTTTCTACCTGAAGAGCAGATGGAAGTAGAATATTCTACTGTAAATTCTTTTGGAAGTCTATTTTCAGCACGGTTTCAGCACTTAAACACTCTGTTTAAGGAAAGAAGCTGCAAAAGGGTTATAAATTTTAGCAAAATGTTAAATCTGCAGTTACCTGATTTTCTTTCAGCTTGCTTTTTAACTCAGCATCCAAGACAGCACATATCAGTCATTCTTCTTGCATGAAAGGGCTTAGGTTGAAGCTTATCTTTTTATAAGCCAACAGAGTCCCTTCTCTAATCATGAAAGTCTGCTGGGACTTCCCAAAGTGAGTGAAGTGCAGTCAGCTTCACATTTCCCTACCTACGTGGTCAGGAAAAAATAGGTAAACAGTTTTGAGGGAGGATAGCAGCCAGGAGAGGGTGGCTGTGGGAAGGAGCCGGCCCCTTTCTGATATGGCTGGTGCTTAGGAGCATAAGTCTCTGCCTCACAAGGTGGTTGTAGATATTTGCACCCAAGGTCCATGCCCCTCAGACTGCTTTCCCATACTGGAGCCTGCTGGCCCAGAGTGGTTGGCATCCATGCTACCGACCCCTTTTTCTCTCTAGCATCCATGTGGCCTGACCCCTGGGAATGGGCCCTGAGCACACCTGCTCCAGACCCACCTGGTGTTCCCTGGGGGAATTATTCATCCAAGCCCCAAGGCGTAGGTCAGCCACCCGGCTGTACAACACTGCTGTAGTCACCATCCAGGCATCACCTGGCCCTGTTTAATCTACGTATGTGGCCAGAACTGACATGTCTCGCCCAACACTACGTGGAAAATAGTGTGGAAAATAGTGTGAAAAATAGCATGAGCTGGACAGAGAGCTGTGGTTTAAAGTGGTGTTAAACAAATGTCCAAAGTAGTGCTTGCATGACTGCCCACTTTGAGCACAGTTCAAATTGGTTGTATGTTGACAGTGGCAGGTCACTAATTTCCATTGAGATTTGGTTGTTGATCAGACTAGCCACAGGGTAACTTCTGCTCCTTATTTAATCAAATGGAAACTTTCAATCCATTTTTTGCACTCGCACAACAGCCATTGCAGTTTAGTTAAGTAGGTTATGTATAAATTGGCATGAAAAAACCCACCCTTTCCTTTGCAATATTATCTTTATTTCCTTTGGTCTTGCAACTTCTCAGAAGTGTTTCTTTTAATACTCATTAGCATTTGTTTACTAGTGCACAGAACCCTCTAATTTAAAGGCATTGACTTAGTACTGGGGCTTCAAGGGCAGGACTGCAGCAGTTGCAGCTCCACATCAGGGAGAAAACAGCAGCACTGTCCTTTCCATATTAAAATCATCACCAAAGCTCTCCACGGACTTTAAATGGAGCATGATGAGGAGAGTTCTATCTTTGCACTAAATATAGGCAGCACATTCTGGCCTCCAGGTGACCTAAAAGAAGCAAAAAGACAACACAGCTTTCATGAAGTTGGACCCACTTGAGCAGGATATGATGGAAGGACAGTAGGGGGTGAGTTTTCCAAATGCACTGGGGACTCCTTTTTGTAGGTCATGGCAATGGTGTGTACCTCATGGGAGCACAGGTCAGGGACACTGTAACCACCTGAGGATTTTACCAGTAAAATTGTTTGACTGGCCTTGGGGATGGTATAGACCCACCAGGACCAGGCAGATCTGCACCAGGTGTGGCAGGTGGTTTGGAAAAATTCCTTTTGAGACAGGAAGGTCAAGGATGGGGATTTGGCATCATCTCTTGTTTTCATACTCCCTGTTACAGCTTTACACAATGTAGAAAATCAAGAGGTGGAAGTGAGGGAGCTGGATGGATATCATTTGTATGAGAAGGTCTGGAGAAGGTTTCTGTCACCAATGGCACAACTTGACTCCTTGAGTTCTGTAAAACAGAAGAGATGAGAGTAAACTCTCCCCAGCCAGTGAACACTGAGTCATTGCAGAATTAAAAACAAGTCAAACAACTCTCATGAAGAAGTGATTGTTTAATAAACAAGAACTTTTTATGGTAATCTCTATATTTACAAACACCAGGAAGGGTCAAATATCTGCTCCTTGGAAATTTCTTTTTTTTCCTAACAGAAACTTCCTTTGAAGCCTAGCAGTTAGAATAAGTTTGTGCTAAAAATAACTTATGAAAGGGCTATATCCAGGCATGCTCTTTCTCTGAGAAAAATCACTATTTTCAAATTATTACTGTTTTTTAGGCCACTCAATATTCTTGCAATGTAACATGAACTCCTTTATTGATAGATCACAGAAAGTGTAAGTCTTGAACAAAACTAAACTTCATGCACATCGAGGAAAGATTGCTAATGTAATGTCTGATGCTGTAAATTCAAAGGCTTCAAAAGATGAGAGGAAGTCAAAGATGTCTACTTGTGTAACATTGTTGATAATATGCCCAAACACTCATACACAGCTAGGTATATGCTGACTATTCATGATGGTTTTCCTGAATGCACGGTTTTAGCTAACAAAATGTCCTTCATGAAAGTCAGAAAAATTTATAAAGCCATTGAACATACAGGTGAAATGTATTAACAAAATTCAATGTTATATCTGTAACTTGTGCTTATTTGGTTGGACTTCTGCAGATCAAACTATAATTAAGACAGTGGAGTTTAAAAATCAATGCTGATTGCTAGAAGATAATTATTATACATTTCAGGCAATTTTCAGAAATGTTGCATGCTACTTGATTGTTTTAATCATTAAAAATAAACACAGGTATATGAAAGACACAATCAAAAGGCCGAGAAGTATTTGTCTCTCTGATTACAATGTTCCACATCCCATGGTCCCATTTCACTCAAACTTCTTATTGTCTTCAGTTCTGCAGAGGAAATGTCATGGGATTGCAGGGAGTTCTTCCTATTAGGACTGTGTAAAAGCCAAGCCACATCTGTAGCGCTTGCTTGCTCTGTTTGCATTATGTGTTTTGGAAAGTTAATGTTATTGATCTTAAAGATCTTTACAAAAGTTACCACTGTAACTAGATGCTCTTGAGTACAGCTCTGAAACTGCAATGCACAACAGTCCATGACAATTAGAATTTAATATCCTCAAACACTTGAAAATTTGTGTAACATGTTGGAAGAAGTACTTGAATACAGAAAGGTAATGAACAAGACTAGACACAAAGATATCCTCAAATTTGACACAGCACTTTTTACCTATGAAAAAAACTGGTTTGGATCACCCTGCCCTGTCACAATATTTTCTTCATCCAACTGCTTAGATATTTATTGCCAGATCTGATATTTTGTCATGAGGATTCTGTGTATACTTTTCATGGCTTTGTTATTAATTTGATATTGAAAAAAAATGTCATTAAAAAAATTATGTTATTGAAATATATAAGTATATCACAGCATGCTATATGTTGGATCAGTTGATTTATTAAAATATATAACGTATGAACAAGTTTAGAATTGTCTTACTAGAGAGATATATGCAGTGAAATTAATGGGACAAGTAAGATAAATGATAATTCCAAAATTGCAACTTGAAGGCTTTGATGCAGCTGACAACTTGAGAATATTACCGCTCATTTTAATATTTTGTGTAGGCAAAAATAATTATAGTCCCAAACAACAGAGACCTTGGGGCTGATTTGAAAAGTGACCTGCTGCATGAGAAGATGGATGATCTGTCTTTCCTCTCAGTGTTTTTCCATCACAACACTGTCATTGTCTAGAGACAAGGGTAGCATACTCCCTGTTTTGGTACTGTCAGAAGGAAGGAGACTGATAAAAAGGAGACTCTTAATGTTACTTTGTGAGTTAATGGTGAGAAGAATATTTTAAGGGGGTTTGCAGTTTTGCAGGTATCTGAGTAGCTATCTGTGCATAATTCAGCTGAGGAGAAAGATGAACCCACCTCAAGCTTGGATCTAGGGAACTGAAGCCAATCTATAACGGTACAGCAATGCTTCTGTCCATTCCCTGTCTCAGCCATTCGTGAGCACTTCTGGGATGTCAGTACCCAAATGACTACATATGTGACAAAGGATGAGACAGTGGGCTGAACGGGCTCTTCTTCCATACAGGTGCACACATGTGCTTTCATAGAATCATAGAATCACCAGGTTGAAAGAGACCCACCAGATCATCGAGTCCAACCATTCCCAACAGTCTCTAAACCATGCCCCTCACTACCTCATCCACCCGCACCTTAAACACCTCCAGGGTAGGTAAGTCAACCACCTGTCTGGGCAGACCATTCCATTGCCTAATGACACTTTCTGTGAAGAATTTTTTCCTTATGTTGAGCCTGAACCTCCACTGGTCGAGCTTGAGACCATTCCCTCCTGTCCTGTCCCCTGTCACTAGGGTGAAGAGGCCAGCTCCCTTCAGGTATTTGTAGAGAGCAATGAAGTCTCCCCTCAGCCTCCTCTTCTCTAGGCTATACAACCCAATCCCTCTCAGTCGCTCCTTGTAAAGCCTGTTCTCCAGCCCCTTCACCAGCTTCGTTGCTCTTCTCTGAACATGTCTCAATGTCCTTCTTGTGGTGAGGGGCCCAGATCTGAACACAGGATTCGAGGTGCAGTCTCACCAGTGCTGAGCACAGAGGGAGAATAAACTCCTTGGACCTGCTGGCCACACCGTTTCTATTACAGGTCAAGATGCCATTGGTCTTCTTGGCCATCTGGGCACACTGCTGGCTCATGTTCAGTCGGCTGTCAACCAACACCCCCAGGTCCTTCTCCTCCAGACAGCTTTCTAGACAGACTTCTCCCAGTCTGTAGCTCTGCTTAGGGCTGTTGTGCCCCAAGTGCAGGACCCGGCATTTGGCCATATTAAAACTCATCCCATTGGACTCTGTCCAGTGGTCCAGCCTGTTCAGATCAATTTGCAGAGCCTCCCTACCCTCCAGTAGATCCACACTTCCACACAACTTTGTGTCATCTGCAAACTTGTTAAGGGTGCACTCAATGCCCTCATCCAGGTCATTGATGAAGACATCGAACAGTGCTGGACCCAGCACTGAGCCCTGAGGAATCCCACTTGTCACTGGCCTCCAGCTGGATTTAACACCATTTACCACCACTCTCTGGGCTTGGTCATCCAACCAGTTTTCCACCCAGGAGAGTGTGTGCCTGTCCAGGCCAGAGGCTGACAGTTTCCTTAGCAGAATGCTGTGAGAAACTGTGTCAAAGGCTTTACTGAAGTCCAAGAAGATACATCTACAGCCTTTCCCTCATCCAAGAGTCTAGTCACTTGGTCACAGAAGGTGATCAGGTTAGTTTGGCAATTTCTGCCTTTCATGGACCAATGTTGACTGGACCTGATCACCTTCAGGAAGGATAAGAAGGGCAGAAGAGGAGGGGGGGTAGCCCTCTAGCTTTGGATCATCTTACCAAAATCCGTGTTCAACCACCAGGCAAAGGAAGCAAATCTCAACTTGTGGTGGTAGAGAGCACTCTGATAACTTTGTAATAGACCACATGATCTGCTTTGTCAGAAAGAGTGGGCTTCTCTGCCTGAGGTCACCTAATTCAGCTTCCTTGGACTTCAAGCAACCATACCGTACAGTCTGTTTCCTCATCTCACCAAGCTTCATCAGGGCACCAACATGCACTAGCAGTTATTTGCTCTATCACCATCAAGGGCAGCAAGACAATTCTCAATACTAGCAAGCTGAAAATCTCCAGCTGGGGACCTCCACCGATTTTTGCAATTTTCAGAGGAAAAAAGGAGAGTGTCTGTGAAAAGACTTCTGCCATGCTAAGTGACTAATGCGCACTGAAGATAAAACATTGGATTGCCAATCAGTTGGCAACAGCTGCAATATGGGCAACTTGTTGCTGCCTTGATTCATTTGTAGCAACACTTTATTGCCCTTTTTTTTCTGATCCAATGGGAGGCACAGAGAAGATATGTCTCGCTGGATTTGGAAAAAGCAGAGATATACTGTATGTCAAAAAGCACTGAGAATCACCTTACATTTACATATATGAGAAAACTGTGGTCATTTGCTCAGTGTTAACAGCGAGTAGGTAATGCATCTTCACAGGCTACCTTCCTCTCCACACCAGGTATTAAATCACCATCGAAAATGGTGATGAACAAAACCATAGCCAGTGTGGTGCTGATGAGGTGCTAATTTCAAGAAGATTATGAAATAAGGATGAGGTTGACAGTTAAATGATCCCGTTGTGATTCTTTTCAGGCACATCTGGGTGCTGTGATACATCCATCTTTGCCTGTACTCTAAATTGTTTGAAACAAGCCTAAGGGTTAGAGGGTAATTCACTCCTTATCCTCATTTATTCTTTTGCATCTCTTTCTATAGGTGGCTTTGAAGAGGCCAGTGATTTTGAACTGTAAATATCTGTCTAGTAAAAACTAGATTCAGGGTGCCACATCTCAGTTCATCAATTCCTCTGCACAGTGGTCAGGGTCAATAACTTCTGTTCAACACAAGCCTGAGCTGTGAGAGAAGCAATGATGTGGAGATCAAATTTGCTATATCTTGTCACCAGCCCTGAGCTAACCATCACTTTCCAAACAGAATTTAAAACTTAGCCATAAATTGCTTGTGATATGAACCACAGAGGAATACAGGGAAGAGGGAGAGAGAGAAACATACCGTTCTTCATTCTACTTGTAATCCTGCACAGCTTTCTCCACTTCCATGTTACCTAATATAGTAGGGAGAGCTCAGTATTTCATGGCTGCTCCTGCCTCCTTCCCACAGCACTTCAGATTCTACTTCTTAGCCATTATAGCCTGAAAGCATGGTGTTTAAGAAGATGTACCTCCTGCTGCCTTTGAACTCTCCCTAGTGTGGTCAAACATTTTAAATGGAGGCGGGGTGGGGGAGGGTGGAATTGATGGTGTGGAGCACTCTGGATTTATGTTAAACACAACAACAGCTACATGAGAGCATTCAACCAGTACTGTAGTATACGCTGGAAAATATTTCCTTTGTATGACCAAGATGATCTGAATGACAGAAAACCACTCTTTTGGAAACAGAGCATGCCAGATGCTTTAGTAGACAAAACTTTCTGATTAGACTGAGAAGCCATTATTGTCTTATTGACCTATGTGAAGAGATGAGAAATGACTGAAGAACACACTAGTTTGATTGGCAAAAGCAGAAAATCAGGCAGAATATGCTTGCCAGTGCCTGCTTTTTCAACAAATGTCTTGATATTGTACTTTCCACATATGCAAGTGGGTGTGCAGATGTGTACTGTTCTGTGAGTTTCTTCTCTCTGTGGGACATAATGATCTGTTTCACTGCTGTTCACAGGGGTCCCAGGCACACATCTGTATTTTTGCAGCACCACAGCTCAACTCAGGGTTGATGTATTTAAAAAAAAATTTAGTAACTTAAGAAAAGGGATCTCTTCCCAAAACACATTGCCAAATCTGTGTGTTTGAGCAATGTCAAAATCCAAACCTTTGGTTTCTGATCTTCCTCAGATTTGGGTTATCATTTGCAACAGTGTCCAAGCTGTAGGCTGGGAAACAGAATCACTCTATAGCCTGTGTTTACCTCTTGAAAAGGAAAAATAAAGCAACATTACAAACTGATCCAGAATAAGTACATGTAACAAAAACAAATCAAAAGCCTCACTAGCAAATGATGATGTTATCTGTGGAATGAAGCGATAGTCCCAGAAGTTGTTGTATTCATCAAGACACAGTTAATTTGTAGAACCTCCAAGAGTTTATGTACAAACATATACAGTAACCTACTCCCAAAATATGAACAAAGAGTTCACTTGTACTTTTTACCTCAGCCACAACACATCTGCTGGTTGAGAGGGAAGGGACCAGCAGTGTGTAGACAGACTGAGGGGCACTGAGTGCAGCAGGCAGAAGGGTACCTGCCTGGAGAAGGGTACTGGTTTCTCCCTTCCTACCAGCCTCTGGGAGAGGCATTGCTAAATCAAAAGAGATTGAGATGAAGAGGAGCAAGAAAAGAGTTACTGTAAATGCCAAGGCCGTGGGCAGCAGCTTTGTTAGCACAGCGCTTTTGCAGTGCACAGAGCCCAGCATGACCCACGCCCCAGATACGAGGCACGATGGAACTCTGTGTAATTTGCTGTGGGACAAGGCATGACCTGGGCCAAGGGGGGCCAGTAACACACAGGAATGAAGCAAACCCAGCACGAAGTCCTGCAGAGCAGCAAGATGGCCAGATAGCTCAATATATTTAGAGATTTATTTTTTCCTTAAGTCTTTGCTTTGCGAGACCGAATAGATCGGTTCACATTTCAGAGACTTGCATGTTTGTCTCCAAGCTGGAAGATGAGGTCTTTCACTGTCCTGACTGCCCTTGGAAGTTCACTGTGGTATGAAGTTCTGGAAAGGGGCAAAGGTGACTAGTACTGTCTGACATTTCTACCTTGCCTAGAGATTTCACGTAACACACAGCCAAGACTTTCCCCCTCAAATTGCATTAAAAGTCTTCCAGCTGGTGGGCACTGGCACCCAGTTATAAGGTTCAAAACTGCACAACACTTCCCATTTTGAATGTCTTCTTCTGGCTGAGACACAGGAAGGGAGGAGCTCCCTGCTTCTACAGCCACAAAATAGTTCTAGAAAAACAGGGTAGAAAATTCTGGTTTTCCTATTCCGTCACAGTCTGGTGTAGGGGTAGGCATAATTTTGGCTAATAATCATAAAGAGTTGGCTGAACCATGAAGATGATCTCAAGAACCTTGATTGCTCCTTCTGAAACGAATAGAATTATCAATCATGCTATTTTAAAACACTGAAGTACAGCAGCATCCTCAGGCACAGCTGGAGCAGCATCACATGGGCAGTGTACAAACATGCAGTTAAGCACTGCCTGACCCAAGAGCTCCTGCTTTAAGTAGACCTGCAGGGGTAGGAAGAAAACTAGAGACACACAGGTGACAGGATTTCTTTTCTTCTGGCCTACAGTGACCAAATGCCCTATTAGCAGATTTTCCTTTTTCAGATGATAACTAACATGCAGGATGATGCTTCTCCCATGCTTTTTCAAGCAACAAAGCACATTAAATTAAGCTTGACATTAGTTTGTGCATGCAAAGCCTCAATTAAACTCCAAAACATGTTTTGTTTACAGAAGTCTTTACATACAAAGTTTCCTTTTGTTTTCTTTGTTAAAAATCAGCCACACACAAAATACTTTTTTGTCTTTAATGGAAAAATGTAGAGTCTTGATCCTGGCTGAGGATTAGCAAGCAAACCTCTCTAAGCTGCCATGCTCTGTGAATAGAGACCATGGGGCAGGCCAGTGAGGTGAACTGGTTTTCAGAAGCTTGTGCCAGCAGAAAGGTCTCTGCACCAGTCCCAAAGAAGTTCAGAGCTGGTCGATGACACAGTGCATTGCAGTCAATGGGCAAGCAGGTGGGAGATACTTCTTTTCATGTGTATGTCATGGAGATTTAGGCTGGACATCAGGAGGAAGTTTTTCACAGAAAGGGTCATTGGGCATTGGAACAGACTGCCCAGGGAGGTGGTTGATTCACCTTCCCTGGAGGTGTTTAAGGCACGGGTGGATGAGGTCCTGAGGGACATGGTTTAGCATTTAATAGGAATGGTTGGAATCAATGATCCGATGGGTCTCTTCCAACCTGGTGATTCTATGATTCTATGATTCTATGAATCAGGGAATGGCGGGTGTTGGAAGGAACCTCTGGAGATCATCTAGTCCAACTGGCTGCTAAAGCAGGCTCACCTAGAGCAGATTGTACAGGAACGTATTCAGGTGACTTCTGAATGTCTCCAGAGAAAGACATTCCACAATCTCTCTGGGCAACCTGCTCCAGTGCTCTGTCACCTTCACAGTAAAGATGTTTTTCCTCATGTTCATGCATACTCACAGAAACCAGTACTCAAACTGTACAGCTTCAAGGCTGCCCTGATGGTTAGGTATTTTCGCTAAAACCTAGGCTAGCTGGTACTGTATAGCTTGCCATGGTCCTTGATACTTCTTTCTGCTGTTGCAAAGGCCTGGGCCATGGGTCAGAGGGAGTCTTGAGTGCAAAGGAAATGTTCTGCAACAACCTGAATACATCACCTTAGCAAAAGCACATATACCCATCCCAGGGAGCTCAAAGGAGGGGCACAAAATACAGTCTTAGTCCCAATATCAGTATGTATGTTTTGGTATCGGTTATATTTTCTATCCCACTGGTTATTTTCTATATAACTTTACAACACTGTAGCTCTGGCCAAACCATCATTGCTGCTGTTATTTTTCCACCAGCTGCATATTGAAGAATTGTCCTTACTGCCATACTGAGACAAAGAAATTCACAGCTGATACAAGAATTTGCATGAATAAAAAAATCAAACTAGAAAGACGACAGACATTTCAGTCCAACCTCTTAGAAGACTCACATCAGAGGATGAGCTATTTTATGTTTGTTGAGTTTAGCCCAGCCACAATTTCCCTTTGTTTGAAGCTCCTACAGAGAGTACTTTCCACTATACACAATGCACATATGGCAAATGAGTGCAATTTCAGCCTCATTGCAAAGTCTGGGGAGGATCCCTGTTGGCCTTGGTGGGCCTGAGGTTCTTTGCTCTTCTGAGGTTTGATATGGTGAGGCAATACAATGGATAACTACATTGCTTTTCATTTTGGTGCATCCTCTGGAGACTTTTGTGTGGCGAATGCTTAAAGCACAGCACCACTGAGACACAGTCATCTCCTCATTTGAAGGCAGTGGCTGAGCTGCCTGATTTGATGTATATCGCTGTATAGTTTGGGTAGGGTGTACCCAGGTGAACTCACAAAAATACCAGGGAAGTTTTACACTTGATATTAGACAGACAGGATTGGGCTTAATAAACTTTTCACATCTATTTTGCTTTTACAGAAGGATGAAATATCAAGTCAGTGATGATAGCATGTGAACTGGATAATTGAGGGGTCTGTTTCAAAGGAGCCTATCTAACAAACACTGGCTGGTGCCCAGAAAGTGCTGTTCTAGACACAGCCTATGGCCTCATGTTAGCTGGCTCCAGGCAGTTCAGTATTTCTGTTTTTCCATGGAAATTACACTCCAAATATCAAAAGGAATGTGAGGACAAGAAAAACACAAATTCATTTACTCCACTCAAGGCTGGGTTTTCGTAATGAAATGAGCAGGGTGTTATAAAACAGAAATGATCTGGTGATGCACAACAATGATTCATCTGCTCAGCAGAGATTACAAACAAAAGAGAAAGAGACCTCTGGCTCTACTGCTGTTTCTGGTCAGTACCAGGATAAACGATAATGAACATTTCCATTGACACAAGGGAAGAAACAGAGCAGAATTCTCACCTCTTCTCTGCTGGATGTTCTTGCTGGCTGGTCTGAGTGCAAAGAAACTCTTTACCTTCACACTGCTTGTGTCATTGCAGGTGATGGGGACAGACACACAAAGTTCAGATTTGAAGTGAAGCTTAGGTGCTGAATCTCAGTATTGTCTGCTGAGGGCTCCCTTTAAGTACGTAATACTTTGAGCTCTGCCTCTCTGATGTTGGTGTTGTTCCTTTCACGGGTGATGTTTATTGCTTATCAGGAGCTAGAGGAATACCATCTCTGGAGCAGCCACATTTAAATCCTAACTACAACTTATCCTTTCCCATCTTGAGGATGGTTATGGAAAACTACTGGGCCAGTTCTCACAGTGAAGGGGCACAGCACTTCTCTCAGGAGGCCTTCGGTGACAAAGACAGTTCCCATTCGCCCTAGTTGTGGTTTAGCATTCCTAGAGTGGAGACCAGAGACACTCTCAGGGTATGTGGTCCTGGAAGCTCTGTAGAAGTCAAAAGCTCTGATGGGAATGGTACCTCTGGTGCTTGGAGGAACAACAGTGCTGCTTCAAAGGTGTGCCTGTGGTGTGACACTGGTCCTTGAGTGGTGACACTGCTTGGCGTGACATGGTATTTTATGAAGCTTTGCTGTATTCAGATATGTTTCTTAGATTTCCCTTCAAAATATGGGTTAAAGGACAGATGCCACATCAAAGACTCAAATTAGGAGGCATAAATATTAGAAAGCTTTAAAGATTTATTTTGGCAAAGATAGTACCTGATAATTTTAAAATGTTCGAGGGATAAGAGACTCTTCTGATCACACTTTTAGACAGACCCACAAGTCAATCTGTGAATAGCTTTCTTGTTTTTAAGCAGCTCCAGGTTTATAAATATTTCTGCCAGGTCTTATCATCTCCACAGCAGTCTCAGCCCTGATCCTGTACCAGCAGTAGTTCCATGAAGGTTTGCAAGGGCAATGTTTATGCCTTCCAGCCAAGATCCAGCAACGAGTTACGTCACAGTCTTTGCTCTTTCCACTCAGTGAAATTTACAGCTTGCTACTCCTTCCTCCTGCTGCAGAACAACTCTATTTTCAGGGCAGTCACCCACCATCTATACTGTGCTGGAGCAGGGGCAGTTTCTAGGACAGTGCACTGGTCAGAGGTGAGCATTGAATTGAGACATTCCACTGCAATTCTGACCCCCCCACTTAATGTCATCGTAGCCTGAAGCCAAATGGTAGCAGGGCTCTCAGTGATGTTTAGCTGTGTTTAAATTTCCTGTAACAGATAATTTAAAACAAGCACCTGTTTTTAACGTGGAGCTGAAGATAGTTTGGGGTCACATGGGGACATTTGGCTGCCACACTCCCCCTTCCTTTGCTCAGCTCCTCAGGACGCACGTGGTTGTGTGCTATGGATGCTTTTTCCATTGCATTTACTGGAATGGCCCAGTCGTCCACCAGTGCCTAAGTGCTCTGTTAACAAACTCAGAAAACAGCAATAAATCTTTCTCAGGCCCTACACCAACACTGCTGGAGCTGTGAATTCACCTGTCTTGGGATGATGTGGAATTAACGATGCACTCAGAGCAGTGGAAACCAACACTTAGTATGTGCAGAACCTCTTTTCCTTGATATACCTGTGTGCATAGCACGTGCTCAACCACCTTGGCTGTTCCTAGAAATCCTCCTCACATGGTATGGAAGCAGTTAAATCATAAATGCCAGCACCTACCTCAAACTCATGCTATCGCTTCTGCTTGCACACAAAACTTTCTCAGTAATCAGCACTTATTCAAGATTACTGAACCCTGAGGCAGCTGAGGGAACAAGAGAGTGAAATGCAGCACAAGACATCATGTTTATCAAGGACCAGAGCCTGCAGCTGGGGTTCTCCCATTGCCTGCAGTGAGGTGTCTCCTCTGACAGGGTCTGTAGTTTGATCCTGCCCCATCATGCTCGTCCTGCAGAACACGAGGCGGTGGCTGCCCAGAAAATCTACTGTCTGCAAGGTCTCACTGGGGAAAGAGGAGACGTGAAAAAGCAGAGGGTATGCACAGCAATGAGCAGAACACCAGAACATATTTCTCTCTGCTCCATTTTCTAGCTGGCAGAGATTTTTTCACCAGGGGACTCACTGATCAAGACTGGGAAAAGATACTGAGGAGAAAGAAAAGGGTGTTCACAGCTGCATAAGAATTAGTCAATTTTTTTCCAGTTGAAGACTGTTTTTTTGGCTGAACAATGCCATTCATGTCAAAACTGAAACTTTCCATGGAAACATGGGTATGTCAAGAGCATTTTATTTTGGAAAAAAAAAGAGCTCCAGAAGCCTTTAAGGAAGATGGAATATTTCAATTTTTTTATTATTATTATTTTAAAATGTCTACAGGCAGTTTTTAAAATGCAATGTTTTTCTTTTACTTCAGGATAATATTTTTCAAAATATATTTTCTAATTAGAAATGCAGAAGCCAACATGAAATATTCTTATGGAGAGGAAATAGTGGGTTTTCACCCCTATAATTTGCTTTGTGAAAATTTCATGGTGCTCTGTTCCAATTAGAAAAAGAAAGAAATTCCTGAAAACATATGTTCTGGTTCCCACACTGCTCTAGGACCAGTGCCAAGACCCAGAGAGTGTAAGGAAGGAGGAAATAATGAAATGCACTAAAGACATCAACATGAATCACATCATCAGACCACATGAAGTCTCTTCTCAGCCCCTAGACAACAAGCAGCTCTAGGTGCCGTCTCCTGACACTACCTTTTCCTTCTGAGCTTGTGGAAGGGAAAAGGTGGAGTGCTGAGTAAATGAGCTCCCGCCCTGAAGATATTCACTGTTACAAACTCCATTGCAAACCAAGTGGTCAACTGGATATTCAAGTTGTAATACACTTTCCCTGTTCTTAATCTGCCTTCTGTTCCAAGATTGATAAATAAAAAATTACATTTGTCTTTAATTTTAACCTATTATCCTAAATGCACCTGTTTTTTAAGTTTAGCACCTACTTTGCACAGTCAGCAAACCACTTCTGAAAATGTCTTTAATTTTGTACCTTTTATTTCCCTTCCCATCCACCTCCTGCAGGTGAGTGCTTTTTCCCTTGAAGAACTGCACCTGCTCTTCCTGTCTTCACATGCCTTTCTCACTCTTCTTCCTCTGTTTCTTTTCTCTTCTTATCTGTTTATTCAACCAACTTTCATTGAGTTGTTTTCCAAGGTTTCCCTGCTAACTGCAGTTTACCCATGTCCTCTCATGTCCTGTGTTCTCTGGCACAAATATTGATTTTCTCTCTTTTACTTTTTCTTCAACCCTGGGCCCAGTGAATCCCAGGTTCACACACTTGCAGTGAACATGAAATGTGACCATCTGACTCCTGAGGTCTTGTGCTTTGTACTAGACACTAGAGCAAACTCAAGGCTTATGGACACGTCTGGCACTGTGCAAGATACAGGCTATGCGGCTGCCCAGTTCCCCACAACCCAGAAGCTTATTTGCTTTAAAAGGTACAAATTCTAAGGCAACTGACATGGAAGAACAGTGACATACAAAGAAAGAAAAAATTGATTGCTTCCTGTGAAGATTAACTTCATCAAAGCTTAGACTTCAAAAAGACTGTAACTTTTAAACAAAGCAGTTCTCCTGATCACGTCTGTGGTAAAACGACGGTAGCACTTAATCCACTTTATGCATTGTTTCATTTAGATACTAACTATAGGCTGTTCTTGTTATACTTCACTCATTGTACTACTGAAGACAAGGAAAATACGTTGTGAAACTATGCACAACTGGTAGCTTTATTATGAAGTGGATGACCTGTGGAAACATGCTTTTTCTGTATTTTAAGTAGAGATCACCTTCCACTATAGGAACTGGGTACTACATAGTCTGTAAGGGAATTTATGTTCCTGGCAGTCAAGAGAACTGACAGTCCCAAAACAGGAGTGCAGTATGTGCTCTTCCACCCTCTAATGGTGTCAATGGTGCCTACCTGGCAGTGATATAGTATTATCACACAATATTTATAATAACACATAAAGCTTAACAGTCAGATTAATGGGACAGCTTCTTGTTCAAATGGGAAGAATTAATTCTACTGCTAAAGCAGAACAAGGGTGAGAGGCACTGCTGGCTACAGAAAATAAGCTCTTTTAGATTTCTACATGTACCACATTTAATTCAAGGACTAAGGAGAGCTGCAGAGCTCTAGTCAAACCCAGGCTGACAGCTCTCATACAGAAGCCACAGGTGGTCATGCCACCAGAAACAAGGGACTTTTCCTCCAGGTACACATGGGGCCACCAAGTTCAGTCTCCTGCCTCTTAGGCAACCTTGTTGTGTGCAATCCTTCCATTCAGGGATCCTGCTGCATGTTGATACCAGGCAAATTTTTTGTTCCACTGCTTCTGCTGGGTGGATGTGCCGCAGTCTTACTATTCTAAGTCATAAAAAACAAATTCTATCATCTATGCTAATGCTGTTTGTATGTAGTTTAGATTTTCATCTTATGCCACTTTCCCTTATATAGCTATTTTCTTTCTGTGGTGTTTACTCTTCCCTGATGTATTTCTAGAAACCATTTGTAATCCTTCCCTCTGCTGCTAAGCAGGCTCTAGTCTCTCCTGTAGCACACTATCCCTTGGTGTGATCATTGTCTGTATTCCCTCTCATTTCAATTAATTTTTCTTGACAGGGAATGACAAGGAATGACCAGTGTTTCAAATGAGATCTCACAGTGTCTTGGAGAAGACCGTTATTCACAGTTTTCTGTCTGCAGTGGAAGTTGTTTTTCTCTGATACACACAAGGCACATATTCACTTGTCTTATGACTGTGTCGCAGCAGTGGTTCATGCCCATCCAACACCACTAGTATAGTAGGCTCCTCCACCAGCTGTTCCCAACTGTTGTTTCAGGAACAGCAGAGATCATTTTTTATCCCCAAGTGATGGTGCCTTCATACAGTTAACTTTCAATCCATTTCTATTACTTAGTTCTCAAGGTCACCTTTTATTTTTTGTGATATTCTGGTTCTGTACTGTGTTGACCATTAGACTACTTGCGTCTCTAGCAAATGTCATTGGAAAAATTACATTTCTTGCAAAAGTCCCAAAGGAAAATATTTAATTAGAAAAAAACGAGATTGATCTTTGGCAAATTCTAACAGCATTTGTCACCCTAGTAGTTTCTTCTCAAACATGATCTTGGTTTGCCTTCTCTTTGTGAAACTCTGATACGGTTTTTAATCCACTCCTACCCTCTGCCTTCCTCAGTTATATTAACCACTTCCCATTTGACAGTATATCAAAGTATCAGCTGTCACTCAGTGGGATTACATCTGCTCTATTTCTTTTTCAGGGGAAATTCAGTCTTCTGTCAGGCTGGGATAATTAAACTTTGTAAACCCATGTGTCTCTTATCCCATTCAGCAATTATTTTCATGTCCTTAACTATTCTTTCTTTTCAATTAGCTTGTTCTTTAAAGTTATACCTACTACTGAAGTCACAATACCGTCCCAGGCCCAAAACATTATTTTTTATTGCTGAAACAGTAGTGTATTTGTTATGTCTAATCATAATTGCACCATTTTAAACTTGCTACCAAAACTGTGGCTATCAAAACTGTGGCTGCATGTAACTAATTCCTCTAGGATTTAGGAGATTGAAGCCCATTATTAGAGTATCTGAAGTTTTGTTTGCACTTTCAAATGCAATAATTTCCTTTAGTTGCCTTGCTTGTTTCCGTGTTTAATTCCATTTTTCTTACTTACTAAGACAAAGTATAAGTTGAATCTTACAACTATTTAGTACTTGCTCCATTGTGACCCCACTTCTTTCCCTGTTGGTTCTTTTTTATATTTATTACACTGCTGAAAAAAAATTTTTTTTTCATTTCCATTGCATCTAAATCTAATTTTTGGCTTATTCTTAATTTATCTCTGCACATCCTGATTTACAAAACTTATTATAGTTATATTTGCTGATAAGAATTTATTTGTATTCTTAAAGGACTATTCCTTCTTTGAGAGAATACTCAGCAATTAAGACTGGAGTGCTTCTCTCTGTGTTTATTTCTCCCTACGAGTAGTTTTTGCATCTTTGACTTAAAGAACTACCAAGGTTATTCAGTTCTCTGGGTTTTTCCTTTCAGACAGCTTGACCTTTTTTTCTTTATTTTACCAAAGCTCACATATTAGGATTTGCAATTTTTGTTTATAGACCTATCTTTGACAGTCTTTCCAGGAAATTTAAAATGTTAATACCATTGCTGAAGCTACCATCTCATAATCAAGTGTTCTATAATTTCATCCCACTTACGGAAGTCTAAAATAATATTTGTTTTATTTGTTCGGTAACCTTTTGAAAACATCTTCTGGCTAGTGCATCTAGGAACATCTAAGCTTCAGTACAGTTTTTAAGTCAAGCAGAACTTGGAAAGTCAGGGCACGTTCACATGATTGCATCTATTTGAGTAACTGCATCCTAAATGTTTAGGTTCTGCTTCAGTTTGATGACTGAGACATACACTGATGGTCAGCTACCAGTTCTCAGTTCATTTTCTTGAGATTGTATCTTTTCTAATTGACTCTTTGGTGGAGATAGTTGCTTTTCTATTCTTCAGTGCAACTACATTATCTTTAGTACTTTATTGCAATCTTTATATAAGCTTTGCAATCCTATATAAGCTTTTCATTTTACTCTTTCTTTCTCACTTCTGCTCCCATTCTCACACCAGCATGTGCTTTTTTGCAAGTTATGTCCATTTTCAGTGTTACCATTTGTTCACTTGCCCTCTGTTCCATCAACCAGATCAAGTGGGTCCTCATGCATAAACAGCTGCTGTCAGGTAGCATCTCTTGCAACTTCTACCATCCTCATCATCACAACCATTCCTGGAGATAACTCCCCTCCCACCTGAAGGATGAATTTGAATTGGCATCATTGATTTTCCTCAGCTTTGACATTTTTCTTCACAGTTGCTGCAGGGAACTCTGAGCTCCTTTTTTATCACCTTTTATCCTTTTACCCCTCTCTTGTTTCTGCTTTGCCTGATCTAGTCAGCCAAGAAAAATCCTTTCCACTTCCCACGTGCTGCATTTAAATGACTCTAGAGCTGCCCCCAGTATCCTGCAGACAGTGATGGATCCTGAAATGTGAGGATTTTCATCCTTGCAGTGTCTCCTGACACAGCTGCTGCTGTTATTGTTTACTGTCATGCCATGGCCATAGTCAAGACACCTAACATAATACCTGGACTGGGATGATCCTGGCCCTTGGTTTAGAAAGTTAGAAACACAAGCCAAAGCAGTATTAGGGACAGGTTAGGGAGGTATTCTACCAAATCTTGAACTAGCTGATGCCTTGCTATACATAGCATCATATGATTTTACTGATTTAACAACATTAAAGGCATTTTTTTTTTCCTTGTATGAACAAGCCCCTAACACTCTTTGCTGGAATACCCCAGCATGCTCTGAAACTTGTCAGTGAAAGATGAAGTCCATACTAAGAGTAAATCCAGACTATTGTCACTGGTATAGACAGCAGGATTCTGAATCAAGTCAAATGAGGAGATTTATATCCCCTGTTCTTTAGAAATTAAGTATTTGAAAGATGGCAGGAAGCACTGATCTTTAATTCGTTTTTCAGGGAACACACCTGCATCTATGAGAGTAGCAAATTGAAGACCATATTCTACATCTGATACAGAGGGTTTTGTATCTAGTAATACTCAATTTACTTTAAATGCTCCCATAATTTTCCAGATTTTTTTCCACATTGTTTTAGCATCAGATTCATGTATAAAGACATGATATAATAATCACCTCTTTTCTTGGAAAAGTAAAACAATCTTTACATTTCCTTTGCCCTGGAACATTTTTCTCAAGGTAGTCTGTCTATCTACTCCAAACAAAGTGACAACCATGTTATTTTTCCATAACATCTCCCACGAGACCGTAGACACTCTTCTTCTGAGT
Source organism: Coccyzus lansbergi (assembly GCA_033558105.1). Classification (NCBI taxonomy): domain Eukaryota; kingdom Metazoa; phylum Chordata; class Aves; order Cuculiformes; family Coccyzidae; genus Coccyzus; species Coccyzus lansbergi. The sequence continues at coordinate 69,578 of JAUMJK010001769.1, forward strand.
CATTGTTTTCATACTGGGAGCCTGACTGCTGCTCCAACTACATGTGTATTGTTGGGTGTGTTACAGGTTCACCAAAAGCTTTTCAAGAGAATGCCCTCTCTGGCTGTATTCTCCAAAATAGAGATTAAATATTCCAGGGAATTCCATTTTGCTTTGGAGTAGCCGAAGCAGATGATCACCTCATCTCTACATGTACACACAGAAACCCAGCAGAGCTCTTCCTTGTGGAGTCAGATGCCTCTAATTCTGCAGTTAAATCTGTGCTATCAAAGCAACAGGCGGCACAGTCCTTGTTCTCCTCAGTGTTTTAATTTCTGTAACTTATCAGCCAAGTAATCAAAACAGCAAGAAAGAAGCCCAATAAAGGGCAAATGCAATTTATACTGTTCTGAGACCTCCCAGTTACAACACTGAAAAAAATGTGCAGTTTATAGAGGTCATTCTGTTGGAATTATCTTAGTAAGATAGTTCCAGTAAAAAAGCTAGTACAGATCTGCCCTACTTTGACAGACAAAACCAACTGACTTGGATTTAAATTAAGACTTGAAGGCTGCTTTGGTATAAAAAGGTGCAATTTCATCCTAGAAGTACAAATTGGGGTAGAAATATTGGAACATGGACAACTTCTAGTGGATAGACATATGAACCAGAGATCTGCATATCAACTCTTGTAGTACCTAAGGTAACACCAATCCACAGAGGCCCAAAGCACTTCACTCCTTCCAGATGTCAATGAATGTCAGCAAAATCATCCCTGAGCTGCCTTGCTCGCAAGATTATATCTAGTGACCACCACCATGGAGACGGATGGCTCCGTGCAAGGATCTACCACTACCCAACTGCCCTTTAGAACATCTGTTTCTCTGCAGGGCTGGTCAGAATAATTTCAGCCTGAGGACCACACTCATTTTTTTGTACTTGTTGGTAAACCCTCAGTCTTCTAAGTGCCATTTTGAAATCTCTCTACATCACTCAGTTAATTAGACCCTGGCAATGGAACTCAGTATTAGGTAATTCTACTACCTTCTCAAACTTCTTCAAAATGATGTGGTGTACACCTCACCCTTAACCACACTTGCTCAGGATGATGTCTTCATCTTCCAAGGTGCTTCTTTGTCAGCTGGATGTTTCCTCCCTGCTTCCACTCTGCACTTCATGGCTTCACTTGAATCTCCAGTGCAGCAAAGCTGATTAACCACCATACCAAGAAAGTCTAGCAAGAAAATCTATGTTGTTCTTTTCTTGAAAGCCCTTCAGTTTTCATCTGAGAGTTAAGTATTGGAAGTCCTCAAACCACAAATGTACTTGTTGTTGTTACCTGAACCTGTTTTTAGTGAAAACAATGATGTACACTGTGGTTTTTTTTGTCCAACACCACAAAGGCCAGGAAAGACTCTCATGTTTCACTGCTTAATCCTTTTCCTGTGGAAGAATTTTATGGAGATAGTTTTTTTGTTAAGACTGCCTCTATCTAACACTGTCACATGCATATCTGCACAGCTTAAGAGAATCTTCAGAATATATTTGAGTTGTACCTCATTCCATCCCTTCTGCTCTGTGCTCTAGTGACACCCTTCAGTATCTCTTTTGGAGAGGGAAGGCCTGTTTTATACTACAGTGTTAGAAAGCGAGACTCCACAGTGCGTATTGGCAAGAACTCAATTTTCAAGCAAATGTTTTGGGCAGTTCCAGTGGTGATGATGGGTCATTTCTGAAGAGAAGCCATAGGTCTTACTGTGGGAATTTAAGAGTCTCTAGACCATGGTAAAATTCTGGTATGCAGTGCAGCAGAAAATGAGCAGAGTTTGTTTAAGACTTAGTGATACGAAAACTACTAACACAGAATAGCCACAGGCCTGCCTAAGGGGTGGAGAGATTTCCTAGCAGCAAATGAAAACACCGCAAAAGGAAATGAATGTGCTTTGTGAATATGCAGGAATGTACATCAAAGGCAGACTGAGGCTGGGTGATAGACCCTTGCAAATCAAACAGGATCTGGAGATTGCTAGTATCAATACTATTTAAATGTTGTGGGTATCTTTCACTCCAAATACTCTGGAAAAGTGCCTGTCATCACAGATTTGCTGTCATAATACCTCCCTGAGACCCTGGGAAAGCAGCTCTTTCCACATCCCTGCAAATTCAACATCCTTTACATGGCATCCACCAGGTCACTTGGTTCTGGCTAAGTTTCCTGTTCCCAGCATCAGTGCTGTCACAGGCAAGGCCTCCTCAGTGCTCTGGGGTGCTCTGCTGAAGCACCCACCACACCTTGGACAACCACATTGCCATATTTGCATATTGTTGCTTATGTCACTGTTTACTTAGTCCATACAGGTTTGTCTTTGTTGTCAGAGTTGGTGCATCCTGCTCACAAAGAGCACAAAAGGAGCTATTTGGTGGCTTCAGCTGTGCAGGTGAGCAGGAGGCAAGATCTGCTGAAGCTGACAGCATTAAGGTAGGTTTAATGTGAGCAAGTCAACAGCCCAGCAAGGGCTGTCCAAGGGATGCCCACAGCCCTACACAGATACTGAAATTCTACAAGTTGACTTAAAAGGCATTTCTCAGCAGGTCTGACTTCTGCAGATAAGGTGTGCACGTGGTAGAGAAGAAATTTGCTTTTGTAACTATGGCTTATGGCTTTCGGGAACTAAGCCTTAAAAAATGAGACGAGCGTGGGTTGATGTCTGCAAAGCAAACAAGTGACAAATGCAGTAGAGACACAGGGAGGAGACATTGTAACAGGCTGTAACTTGGGGGCATTCAGAGTCCTACTGTCCCTAGGATCACCCTCTCCTGCACCATCACAGTGCTCTTGAAAGGTAAGAGACACCAGCAAGTGACAAACCTGCAAACTCCGCATCTAAGATGCTCCTAAAATACAAGATAATTATAACCAGGTGACTTAGCAGTACAAAATGGTTTACTAATGCTTGAATCTATATAGCCAGAAGCATGAGCAAACACAGTCACTGCCTGGGGCTTCCCGTGTGTCCCTTCTCATTCCCTTTTTATCTTAACTAATTAGGCATTATTCAGCTTTATTTTGGCATCAATTCCCCTGATGTAAGCATGTAGGAAGATGCCTTATCTCTTATTCATTCACCCTGTCTGCTAGCCCACGCTGACCGCCTGATTTACTCAGAAATAACAAACCTCTCTTCGCTGTGCCTCACTTGAAAGTGTGTTTTGCATCATGGAAAGAAAAAAAAAAAAAGGAGCCCAGAAAAACACTTCACAACTGGGATCTAAGACAATAAACGTAAGGCTCTAAAAATTAGACTTGGCAAAAGGCATTGCAGATAAAATCAATAAGGAAAGGATAAGAATATATTAACACAAATTGTTTCCTGGGGAAATGGAAAGTTTCATAACAACAGATTTTAATATCAATAGAGTTATCCAAAGGGCAAAGAAAAAATATGTAGCCTTTCATATGTTGGCCAAAAATGAAAGAAAAACAGGCACCTTCTCAGTCAGGTCTAGCAGCAGCAGCCACCGGCAAAACGAACTCAAGATGGGCTTCAGCTGCAGATCCCACAGCTTCTGAAGCCACTGGATTCAGCCACCAGACCTGTAAGAATGTATGTGTATCCTGAAGATCACTGAGGCTCAGAGTATATTTCTGCCCTCATTTTTATGGCATGTCTTGCTTCATGCTGCCTTCTTGTTCCTTCTGCCCTCATATGTTCTTGCACCATCGCTTCTCTGGTAACATTTACCATATAGTTTGAATGTGTGGAAACAATGCAGAACCAGCCATACCAGCACCTACCTCTCAGTTTGCTCAGACAGATGGGGCAAGTTTAGGTTTTTTTTAGTACTACTCATCCTTCACTGCCTTCCAACAATGGCCTTTCAGTGGTGAGTGAGGACAGACAAGTCGCTTTGCTGGGAAGGGACAAGTAGCATAGATGAGCAAGCTGCACTGTACAGAGGGATGCAATAAACCCTCCCTAATTCTCACCTGAGGAAACGTCCCATGGGCTCAGCTGTTGTGTCACTTTGGCTTTGCCACACAAAAGAAATAATTCAAATGAAAAAAAATAGTTACACAATTAAGTTCTAAGGGTGTGAAGTCTTTAAAGATGCTGTTTCTGGCAGGTAGAGAAATGACAGAAGGTGTGCCTATGCTGACTGTTCGCAATGAGGCACCAGCCCTAGCTCTTCACCTGGCAATGGAACTATTGGACTAGAAAACACCCCTGCTTTCTAACTTCCAACACCCAGTCTTCCAGCTCAGTTCTGAGAATAATATGATAGACCTGTACTTTCCTAGAGGACTTGCTAGTTAAATGTTATTCCTGACAAGCAATGGAATAGAAGAGGTGGTGGAAACACATTTCTTGACCATATTCAGCATTAACGTATGTCTTACAGAATGGTTCAGGAATGGTGAGATGACTCCATTTATGATACTGATATCACAAGTGGCTGAACTGGATGTAAGCGTGCATGCAACTCATGTTGATTTGTCATCTTCCCAGCTGCAAATACATGACACTTGTTCCCCTTGAGCTCATTGTGGCATAATATCCTTTCGCAATTGTACTTATTGCCTATCTCTGGCCCCCAGGCTGTAAACAGAACAGGCTTGTGTAGTTCACCTCCTTGCACTGTACAATCTTTTGCTGTCAGTGAAGGAACATGCTGTTCAGCAATGAGTTCAAAGAACTCCTGTTGGTTTGCTTTTAATCTTCTGTTTTGCTTTTGAAATACGCAATTTAAAAAGTGGAAGTGTTTTTCCTGGCTTAGGATACTTGACATGATGATACTGTCCATCTTTCTAAGTGTTTCCATGGCAATTTACTGCACTAATGGATGCTCATGTGCATCATTGTAACTCTGCTCACAGGCAGTGGTGCCTCCCTTCTCTAAGGTCCATTGATAGAAGAAATTCCCCTACTGTTGCAGCAATCTGTAGCGCGAGGACTTTGTCTCACAGTTTAAGCTGTTAATTTCTGGGTCTTGTGTTCAGGGCCCAGATTCAACCAACAGGAAAGGAAGACTTCTCTGAGGCAGTGAATACCATTGAAATAATGTTTAGTGTCTGGACTCTGGTGTCTAAGAGTAGTAACTCTATGTATTATGTTGTTTCTTACTCTAGTTTGCGCAAGCAATTAGATAATTTTAGCTCTCAGTTCTGGCAAATGTGGGAAATAACACTAGGAAAAAATGTCTAATTTTTTTAAAGTAAATTCTCGTCATACTTCTAGTGAGATGCATGTAGAATTAGCTGCTATGCAGAGGAAATGGGAGAACATCCATCCTTTCAGCCAGACCCAGTTCCCTTTTACAGGTCATCTTCCTAATCCTGCCCAAGTACCCTCTGTGCTCCTGCATGTGATGCTTGCTTAACCCAAGAGCACAGCTCGCTATTTTGGGTCCTGCACTTGGGGTTCAACAACCCTATGCAATGCTACAGACTAGGAGAAGTCTGGATGGAAAGTTGCCTGGAGGAGAAAGACCTGGGGTGCAGGTTCACAGCGACTGAACATGAGCCAGCAGTGTGCCCAGGTGGTCAAGAAGGCCAATGGCATCCTGGCTTGTATCAGAAACAGTGTGACCAGCAGGTCCAGGGAGGTTATTCTCCCTCTGGACTCAGCACTGGTGAGGCCGCTCCTTGAATCCTGTGTTCAGTTCTGGGCCCCTCACCACAAGAGGGATGTTGAGGCTCTGGAGTGAGTCTAGAGAAGAGCAACAAGGCTGGTGAAGGGGCTGGAGAACAGGCCTTATGAGGAACAGCTGAGAGAGCTAGGGTTGTTTAGCCTGGAGAAGAGGAGGCTGAGGGGAGACCTCATTGCTCTCTACAACTACCTGAAAGGAGGTTGTGGAGAGGAGGGTGCTGGCCTCTTCTCCCAAGTGACGGGGGACAGGATGGGAGGGAAAGGCCTCAAAGCTCGTCCAGGGGAGGTTTAGGCTGGACATCAGGAGGAAGTTTTTCATAGAAAGGATCACTGGGCATTGGAACAGGCTGCCCAGGGTGGTGGTTGAGCCACCTTCCCTGGAGGTGTTTAAGGGATGGGTGGATGAGGTACTGAGGGGCATGGTTTACTGTTTGATAGGAATGGGTGGACTCAATAATCCAGTGGATCTTTTCCAACCTGGTGATTCTGTGATTCTGTGATTCTCCCTGCATTTCTAGGCACAGATGTACCACATTGTCTGGTGAGAGTCTATCTATCCCTTTGCTAGTGCCAGTGGCTCCAGCCAGCCTGACTGTACAGCAGTCCCAGCTGCACTAATGGCATCCAGCTCTCCTCACCCACCATCAGGCCACTGAGGACTGCCTTATCTTTATCCCATTAACAGCAAAGCAGTAGCTACGCGTGGTGGATACAGGGTTGAGCATTTGATTGTGTGAGAAAAGCTAATGAACTTTACTTGAAAACATGGATTAAGGACATTTCTTTTTTCCCAAGAGCTGCTGTTCTGTTGCATTTGTTCTATGAACACAGATAAAAATCTTTTTTGTGCTTTTCAAGTTTGTATTTACAAAACAGTTGAAAAATAGGCATAATGACAGTTTAATTAATGCCTGTAATTAATCCTGGAGATAATCAAATCTTTGACAAGGCTCTAATCTTGTAAAAAAGTATTAGAAAGCACTGAAACATCTTTTGCTATCTTTGAACCTTGTAATAAAATGTTGTGTGCTTGGAGGAGGGGCCATGGAAAGGAACAGTGCCAGAGGACATATTCTCAGCAGATTTCATCATTGGACTTCTTGTGTGATGTTGTTCTTGGCAGAAAGGTTGTAACTGGAGTCCAAAGCCATAAATTCTGTTTTCAAAATTTGTTCCTATGCTATCAATGTATAAAGTTGTCCTGATAATTTGTTGCTATAAAGTAGGAGAGCTTTTCTACCATTTTAAGTATCATGCATTTAAAGTACTAATTCATTTCTAACACTCACAGACCCTACTAGTCACTTTGTAGTGAATGATGTATATGTGCTACTCATGCCGGTGAGACATACCTATTATTCAAACATAAAAAACAAATATAAGGCAACATTTCAAATTCATTTAAGAAAAATGTCAACTTCAGAGAACTGTTTTTTGGAGGTTTGGGCTAAATTCTAGTTTTGGTGCTGTCTGCATCTTTACACTTTTAAGTCTATATTGCAGTGTATGTGTCCTTAATTGTTACTAAGAAGTGTCAGTGAAACTGCTTTTGAGGATGCAGTGACTAGCAAATGTTGATAGGAATTTGAGGAGGTCAAAAAAGAAGGGTTTATCCTCCAAAACTTGAATTCAGCGTAAAATGTATTGTACAAGGGCAAAACATCCTAGTATCTGCTGCTCCTGTGGGGACCTGGGAACAAGCTGAGGCTGGTGGGAAGCATAGTGGGAAGGAACAATAATAAGTATTGCTTCTTTTCCTCTCCAGAGACCCAAAGAAAACTAAATTTGTCCTCTGGAAAGGAGGATGGGGGGAGGCAGTCTCCTGTTGGGGGACGCTTAAGGTTGGGTGAGAGCTTTTGTCTGGCTCCTAAAAAAGACTGAACCACCGGTAGAGCCAGACCAGGACTGGGTTAAATTTAAATAAGCCCCCAGAGGGCTGAGGGGAAATTCCTGGCAGTCAGACAGGCAGAAGGATGGTGAAGAATATGAGGATATTTGTGGCAGAGTTGGAAGTGGTTTTCAATTCTTTTCTCTTTTTTTTTTTTTTTTTTTCTTTTTTTCGCTGGACTAAAGCACAGTGCTAGAATCACTAAGAAGTTCCCGGTGCCCCAGCTGCAGGTTAGTTGGGGCTGCATTGCTCAGGTGATGTCTGCGCAAGCATGAGCATGACATATCCCTGAAGTGCAAGAGATTTGGAACAAGTAGGGTGGGGAAGGGGGTGCCGGTCAGTGGTAGGTGATGTGGTGAGGATGCTGGGGTCCCTGGCTGCACTCTGCTGCAGGCAGGAGCCTGGGCAGACAGGCAGTCATTGAAGCAGCAAGGGGAAACACACTCTGCCCTGTAGGTGTTTGCCCAGCCACCCGTAGCAGAGGGAACATACCAAGGTGGTTTCATTCAGACACAAGCCACTTTTTGTAGATTAATGCCTGCAGGAGGTCTTATCCTCAATGCACTGAGAACAAAAGTCCATGAGCCTGAAGACATGGTCAAGATCCTGAGGAGGCGGGAGTTTTTTGTTTCTCATGGAAGCTCTGCTCTCTACCTGTCTCAAAGCAGCTGGACAGTGAACTACCCCATGAGATACAATAAATTGCAGCAATGCTTCTGTAAGCTGAGGAAGGGAATAAAGTCCTGCTATCAAATCTTCCATGTATATAGGTAAATAAAACAAGAACATTTTGACCCTTCTCCAGAAGAGAAGTTTTTGAAAATAGGAGATGTGTTTGGGTAAGATTTGCAACCAGAAAGAGCACAGAGATAAAGCGTAGTGGAATTTCTACCCATTTTCCCCATCTTCAGATAAAGCTGTATTGGTATACACAAGTACTTCTGAACTTTGCCTCCTTTATTTATAAAACAATATACTAATCCCAATCCCTGGATACACTGACGTAACTGAATGTCATACTTTCCGAACATAATGAATTGCATTCCCATCATAAAATAAATACATTCCAGCAGTGAGCCCCACAGCAAATAATGAATCCAATAGCTGGGGAAGATGGGGTAAAAGGTATAACAATTGGGTTGTGCTGCTGAACCAAAGCTTTTGTTGGCAGCACTCTAGGAAAACCCATTATAATGAAATGCTACCAAAAACGTGCTCTTTTCTTTCTAGTTCTGTGCTGCATGCAAAAGCTGTTAAAAAGCCCTGCGTAAACGTATTCTTTTCCATATGACCTTTTCTTCAGTGTTTTCAAAAGTATATTGTCTTTTCAGTTTAATACAATATTTGTCAGCTTTTATTTATAGCATAAAAGAAAAGGCTCCCTCAAACTCTCATACAAATGCCCTTCTATAGGCATGCTTTCGGGAGAAAGGCTCTCCTTTTCTGAATGCCATCCTGGGCTCAAATACCTTTCACTGAAACCAATATACAAGTGCCTCCAGCAACCATTGCATCTTGAATCAGTAGGTTATGTGTCACACTGGCCTGAGAGCCTTTTTTTTAAAATCTGTGTTATGTAAAAGTGAGGGTTAAATGCAATAGATAACCAAGCAGCAGTGGTTTACTCTCGTGCACTCTCTCTCTTTTTTTTTTAATAAGATAAGCAGACACTAAACACTTTAAAGAACATTTTTATTCTTATCTCATGCATAGGGGCCAAAAAAATATTTGCAACAGTATCATAAAACAGCATATTACCCCACTTCACACAACTCAGCACATATCTTTTAGCTTAGAAACTGTAATGAAAGGCCTTGGTATTTCACAAACTGGTTATAATCTGTGGATATCAAAAATGAAAAACTGAAATGTCACATTGCTAGTTAATCCTGCTAACATAAATTCACCAACATAGTGTAAGCAGGCGTGGCCCTGGGCAAGAACTCCTTTGCTGGAAGTCAGAGGCATTCCTGCAACTTCATGAAACATCTTCAAATGTAGCACAGGACTTTATTTCCCATTCTGCTATTCAGTAACTCATAAAGATGGAAAGAGCCAGAGATGTGCAATTAGATAAAACTTAGTCCTTTTGATATTCCATATTTACTTCAGCTGCCAAACAGAGAAGGCTGGTCACATGTATTGGTCCTTTCAGGATCACAGCATTTGGTGTTGTCGCAAGTTAACACTTCAGCTGATATTCTTATTAATGGTTGCTGCTGAAGTGTACATAAGTTTTTTGTTTCATAACTAAAAAATATCACCTACAAAAGTGAGGCCAAAACCCTAGGAGCCTGTGTTTGCATGTTTGTATCCTCAGATTGTGATTGTACACTTCTGAGCTTTGGGAGCCCTCCTTTCCAGCTCAAAGTGCATTTTTGTCTCTCAATGAAACAGTCATATAGACAGTCTGTTGAGTTCAGACACATCCTTCGCATCTTTCTGATGACCCTTCGTTTCATTTTCCTGTTTGTATTTCATGTGAAGAAACACACCCACTACAATGAAAACTGAAAAACAGAGAGTACTCATCAGTAAAGGAAAGAGAAAGTTTTCTGAAAAGGTATTTCAGCAAAGAATTTGACACTCGCACTGCAATATCCATACTACTTTAACTCCTAAACAAACAGAAATGGTTTTGGGGAATGACCATGCAGCATTGGACCAAGACTGTGTTCAGGGACCTGAGGCACTGGTTGGCAGGATCAGATGCATCAGGGCTCAAGAGGTTTCCCCCAAAGGAGAATTTCTTCTCTAGGATCTGACCAAATGGCAAAGTGTCTTTTTTAAAGTCACCTTCCTTTGAGCAGTGTTCTGTCATTTTTGTCTTGAATTGTAGTCCCTGATTGTTTGGGGCTTTTTACCTATGGAATGGCAATTTGACCACAGCAAAGCTGGGATTATTGACAGCAAAACTGTTCTTCAGGAATTTCTTGGTATGAATTAGGAATAGGTGATGGAGCCCAGAGATTTATGCAGTTATGGCTGAGAATGAGGGTTTTTTTCTGACCTGGATTAGAAGTGGTAATACCCTTTATCATCACTTGTTATTTATAACCTAAGGTGTCTAGATGCCTTCATATTCATACATACACACATACATATATATATATATATATATACACACACACACACATACATGTATGTACATATGTACATATATGTATACATACATACATATATATATATATAATGGTTGGACTAGAAGATCCGATGGGTCCCTTCCAACCTAGTTGTTCTATGATTCTATGATTCTATATGTATATGTACAAATCAAATATGCATTATATGTGTATATATTGAATCTTTTTAAATCATGATGAGTTCATTAACACTGCATACATATTTATTTCCTCTTTATAACTGTTAGATTATCTATCACCTTCAAATCTGTTTGTTTCTGTGTCTGTTCCTGTGCACATAGCAGTGCTCAGCTACTCTTCTGGCTCCATTCATTGATCTCAATTTCTGCATTTATGTAGCTGTTCTTATTTTACATTATTATTTCTGGTATATAAGTAGTTAATCAAGGAATATTGTGAGTATCTGCCACATGTTATTTATTCTCTCATCTTTTTCTCAATGGAAGAAATACCTTTCAGGAGAGAGATTGACTTAATGAAAGAGTTTCTCCAATCAAAATGCATTGGCTGAGGGTTTGGGATGTATTTCTTGTTCAGTTGTATTCTGTTTTCCAGTGTCTTTTCTTTTAAAGAAAGTAAGATTACAGAGAATCCTTACTCTTGGAAAGAGAGTTGTTGAGGTCTGAGCACTTAGCTCATGCAGAAATTCATCTGATATCAGACAGGTCCCAAGACATGGCTGTCCTTAAGGTCATATCTTTTGAGTTTCAAGGCTAAACTCAATGTTTGTAATCTGCCCAGCTTTCATAAAATCTGAAAATACTTCTCATCACTTTTTCCTTGCCCATATCAGATCTCTGTTAAACCCATCGCAGTGATTCCCACTTGATTTTGCCTTTACAGAGAAAATAACTTGCTATTGGAAAAACCTGCATACTCATTTCAGGAAATATTTTCAGGAAATATTAAAAATCATTTATGAGTTACATACATTGTACTTCTTGAAAGTCAAAAAGCAGTAGCAACTTTTACTGAGCTCTCTGAAGTTGACCAGCTCCCTTGTAATGAAAATATAGTCACTTTTAAAAAAAATTCACTTAATGTGGCATTATAGTAAGTGACAGATCAGACTAAGGCATTGTGCAGAAATAACTGATGTGAGAAACTTGAATGGAGATCATAAAGATGCAGTTTGAGGGGTTTCATTGTCTATAACATGGTCTGAGTATGGTTTCTTCCATTTTAAGTTCTTTGATTTTTTTTTTCTCTTTATCCTCAAAAGACAAATGCATGCATTGCATATGTGTTGGCATTTTCTCTTGGTTTAGGGGTTTATGCATTACAAAAGAAAAGTCAAGACAGAGCTTTGGCTTTGTCTTTTTAGGTACTGAACTTATTCTTGGGGGCTCATCCTCTTTTCTTTTAGAACTGAAGTAATGCTAACTTACATAAGTTCTTGGTTTTTTTCCTCTTTTATCCTCTAATTTCATCCAGCTCTCTTGAACATGAGGTCTGTAATGTATTTCATTACTTTTCTTTTATTTTCACCATGGGTCTTTCACACTTCCTCCCCTCTCTACAGCTGAGTAACAGTTTCCCATTCTGGCTCCTGTGACCATCACATTTAAAAATCACATGGGACTGAGCACTGAATTCTTCTTGCACTTTACTTCCTAGGGGACTGGATCCCATCAACAGTCATTGTCACTGATTTTACACTTCCATCGCTAAAGATAATACTGAAGGAACTAGAGAATGTTAACATAGGAACACTCTTGATCATCTGCCAAAGGTCTTGGGAGTCTGAAAAGGTCCCTGCTGACTGAAGGCTAGAAAAAGTGTTTCAATCTACACAAAAGGCATAAGGGAAGACCCAGGGAACTACAGACCTGTTAGTCTGATCACAGCTCCTTGAAAAATTACAGAGATCATACTGAAAGGCATCTAAAGACTAATGCAATCATGAGGCGCAGTCAACATGGAGAAAAGGAGGATAAGGAATGATCTCATTGCTCTCTACAGCTTCCTGTAGAGGGGAAGTAGAAGATGTTGATCTCTTGTTCCTGGTATTCAGTGATAGGACACATGAAACGGTTCAAAGTTGCACCAGGGAGGTTTAGTCTAGACATTAGGATGTGTTTCTTTACCAAGAGGGTAGTCAAACCTCCTAGAGAGGTGGTTGATGCCACAAGTCTGTCAGTGTTTAAGAGACATTTGGAGAACGCTCTTAACAACATACTTTAACTTTTGAACGCCTCTGAAGTGACCAGACAGTTGGATTAGGTGGTGGTCATAGGTCTCTTACAATTGAAATAATCTGCTCTCCTCTCCTTTATTCTGTATTAAGAAAGACTTTGTCTTGTTCTGGAAAATGTCTTGTGCTACTTGTTGAAGTTGCATCAGCTCATACCTATAAGAACTTAATACTGTTCATCTACCATTTTAAAGTATAACTGTACTTTGCTCGTGTAAATGTCTGTTTCCCGTAGCTCAAAGCAATTCTCCATATGAAAAATGGAAACCTACAACACTGATACAGGTGAATAAAATTATAACTGTAAGCTACAGGTACAGATACTGTAAGCAAGACATCCCTGGATGCTTCATTATTTTCACTATTATCTGGAAGACCAAGACAAGGCTTCAATCCCTTCTGTTACATAGAAAAAGCAGTTTGTAGCAATGAAGCGACAATATGTAACAAGTGCAGCATTTTGTTCTGTCACAGCTGTTTAATGTGACATTGAACATGCACACAGAATCACAGGCCAGAGAAAGCTGTTCCTATGACAATAGCTTACAAGTTTGTAGGAAATATGAGGTCTTTCCTCTTTTGCTCATTCTGCAACATTTGTTCACCCAACGAGGGAATCGGTGCTAGAAATACAGAAGCACCATCATATCTCAGGGACTTGGCTTCATATCAATCAAGAAAGAGTTACCTACCAATAATAAGCACAACCCCAAGAAGAATCCCAACTGCCTGCCCAGTGGTCGGCAAGGAGTGCTCTCGCTGTACTTCAACAAAACATGACTTTTCACTTGAACACTTGCAGATGTTTACTGCAAAAAGAAATGCAATGAGGTTAAGGAGAAGTTTAGTAGTCGAGTTTGATTATTCATAAATGTAACTCTTGTCATGAAATAAATACTTCTGTGCACAGTATACCTTCAAGATTTACTTTTCCTTCCAAAGGTGGTTTTCCATTGTCATTAATAATTACTGGAACATGATACACCTTCTCTTCAAAGTTAGTGTGTTTCGGGGAGAGGTAAGCATGAGTGGCTGTAAGTAGGAAATGGGATATTCATGTCAGCACAAAAAAAAAGAAATTTAGCTTAACATTCATACAGCTGCAAATGCTCATTTTTAAGGCTGTTTTGCCTATGACAGTAGTTCCTGTTTTCCCTGACATCTTCCCAAGTCTCATTGGTTTGCAGACATTAGGTCAATAGGGGCTATCTGAATGCTAGTCTGACCTTCAACACAATATGGTCAGAGAATTTTCTTCCTAATTTCTACAGCAGATCAAACCTGATCTTAGGTAGTAGAACCCTGATAATATGACATCTAAACCAAGAATAATGCCCCATGTTCGTGGAAGTCATACCAAATTAAATTGTTCCGAAGATGACTTAGAAGGACATCACCCTTTGAGCACACTTGCAAAGTCACATCTAAGACTCTTTAAAACTTGGACAAGTAAGACTAGAACAGTCATTGGGATCAGACCACAGGTCTATTGATGTCAGTATCTTGTCTCTAGAATAAGTGGAGATAACAATAAAAAACCAAAGCATTTTATTTTCTCCTAATGCTCTCCCAGCCTTCAACCATTTACGACTCAGGGACTTTTTGAGTGAGATGTAATTTACACATCCATATTTACTGAACTACACAGGTCTTAGCAAAAAAACTCTTTGAAAAACCACATATGAATTCCTTTCACTGCAAGAGTTGGCCATTTACTCCAACTCCTAAACGTTAATTTATAATTTATCCTCTCAAAACTCATCCCTTTCATATTGTGACAACCCAGCTTTCTCTACTGGGACATTTAATCAAATGTCTTTGTCCAGGTTTTAATTGGGATAGAGTAAATTTTCTTCTGAACAGCTGCTGTGTGATTTAACATGAGAATAACATTGATAACACATTCTGTTTTAGTTGTTGCCAGGTAATGCTGATGCTTGGCTGGGATAAGGTTAATTTTCTTTGTATCAGCTGCTGTTATTTAAAGTTGCTATGAAATTAATGTTGATAATATACTGATTATTTCAGTTGTTGCTAAGAAATCAAGGACTTTTTCCAATTTCCCGTACCCTGCTAGTGAGCAGGTATACAAGAAGCTGGGAGGGACAATAGCCAGCCAGCTGACCCAAGCTATTGAAAGAGATGTTTGATACCATATTAACATTATGCTCAATATATAAATTGGAAGTTGGCCAGAGGCCAAGGTTCAGTGCTTGGGACTTGTTGCTTGAGGGCAGACTGGATCTCAGTCATTGGGTATTGAACATTTCACTGCACATTACTTGTTTTGTGTTTTAACTACAACAGACTCTTAAAACTTCAGTCACGTTCTATTGGCCAAGCCCTTATCCATGCGCTTACCGACCCCTCTCAAAGAACTCCAGTAGGTTTGTTCCCACAAATTCCCTTTGCACACGAAATGTCAGGCATAGACAGTTTGAAAACTGTTCTAGTTCTTTGGGAGAAGTGATTTGCATTCATATAAGCACACAGTATATTTTATTCTTACATGTTTCTTTTGTCATAAGTACTAGTGAAATATTTGCTTGCAAAGGATTAGATGTCATCTCTTTAAAAATAATGACTTAATGTGTTCAAATAAATACATGTCAAAATGCATGTAATTTCTCAACAATCTATTTTTTTCTACATGGAATACTGGATATGAAATAGTAGGAGAAATTCAAGATGTCTTTATATTTCCCAGAGTACTTAGAGAGTCCCAAATGATTATAAGAACAGCTTTATTAACTTACCATTGACTTTTGAGATTTTCCAATTCTCTCTTGTATTCGTATCATCCACGAGAGAAAAAGTAAATGTTGAAAAATACCATTGTTTGTCATCATCAATTGCTTGAATTAAAGCTCTCTCTCCTCCAATGAGTGGGTGGCAGAAGAAAGGAGGATCCTTAGCTAACCGTGGAGGGTTGTCATTCACATCACGTAACTGTAGTACCAAAGTTACTTTGGATTTCTGAGCTGCCTGATCTGTAGAGTTTAACAGAATGCAAAGTCAGATGCATGTCCTGGACTTACACATCGCATTCTTGTGCTTGCAGGGATTGTGTAGGTAGTTCATGAGGCAGACAATGAAAGGTGTTAGTCCCTGTGCAGGTTGGGACTCTTGATAGCTGCCACTACTTTTTAAAAAATATGGGTTTTTTACCCCAGATCTTGTTAACTGTGGAACACCAGCAATTGAAAGGAAGATGTATAGACCATGGTATCTAGTAGGCAGCCACGTACAAGGTGACCAGTGCTCTTTGGAGCATTCTTAAGTAAGAAACTTCTTAAGTTTCCAATCTGTCTTTTATATATAAATAACGCAAGTCAATATTCTGCCTTGGGCTGAGACATGATGCCTAAGACAAGCTCTGCCATTTCTCCAGTCTGTTTCTCCAGGGACATCCACACTCCTGTTTCAGTGCTCAAGGAAGCACTCCTTTTTCCTAACATATAGAAACTGTGTCTTTGCCCATATCTCCCAAAGCAGTAGCCAGCATTATTTTTTATCTGTGTTTAATAAAAAAATATATAGATTGTGACTCTTTCAATCAGATACAGTCCAGAGTTTTTAACCCTATTATATGTAGATCACTCAATGAAATCTCCCCAGATGAAAGAATCTGAAAGATTCTAACAGCTGGAACTAGGAACCCCAACATATTTCAGATTAACGAGTGTATAGTTTTATTCACAATAAAATGAAATTCTGTAGAAGGTTATAAGTTACTCTCCAGGTGTGCTTTCAGGAAGCCTAAATATACCTATGAGACTAAAATCTTTATAGCAATAGAGGAAAAAACCAGCAGAAAATGTTGATGCTGAAAACACTGAAGAAATTCTAACCTTTTCTACATGCCATATAAACAAATATATTGTTGTATGATAGCTAACTTCAAGAAAACTGTTCTAATCCTCATTATCTACACACAAATTTCTTTTAAGAAAGTCAAATTCTTAAGAAATATATACTTCATATATACAGGATATGTCACAAGTTCCTGTATGTTTTGCAGGTTCAGTCATACAGAGTATGGTAATTCCTCATAGAGCAGTAAGAACAGGGGATTCCTCTGTGTGTGTGTGTAATTGTAGCATTGCTTACTTTGCTCTGATGCAACAACATGAACAGTGTATATTTCTTGCTGTTCTCGATCCAAAGCGGAAGCAGTGTATATCTCCCCAGTCACTGAATCAACCCTCAGCCATTTCCTCACGTCACCTTCTAAGGAGTATCTTTGGAAAGAAATTTTTGAAAAGTCACACAATATTATTCCAAACAAGGAAAAACTGCTGACAAAATACATACTACTTTGATTTTAGGCAAGCAGGTTGTTTACAATTGTGCTCAAAGAGAGTTCTTGGAAGAGGCCCTGTACTACAGCCAATAAAGAGAGACAGGCAGAGGAAGGGGAGGCCAAACCATTGAGAATAAGGAGTGAGAGCAGAACTGTTGGAACACCATTGCTCCTTCAGCCTGTGTACTGCAACTCCACTTCTCTCCTAACCGGGAAACCTGGGGCATTTCTGAGCTTTTGGTCCACATTGTCCCAATCCCAAGTCCTTCTCTCCCCATTACATTTCCCATACCTTGGTTTTGATGAGAACACAAGCCAAAGGCTGGGAAGGAGAGGGAGCAGTGCAGTCAGGTGCTGTTTGGTTTTTTTGGTTGTTTTTTTTTTTTTTTTATTTGCACGGGGACAGGATACCAAGGAAGACTACAGTGGACATTTGGGGTCAGCCTGTAATTATCAGGGCGGTCTTGGAACACAGAGTGCTTGAAACATCACCTCATAACTGCCTTTATATTTTGTTCAAAAAAACCCCAAGGTCTATGAGTATTTACTTACACAAATTTATCCATGAACGTATGACCCAGTTAAAGCACAGGCATTTGCTTGAGTAGATGTGACCTGACCTTCTCATTCAATGCTTTGTTCTTTCAGTTATCCCTTGCATAAAAACCAGCATGCTGATATACTTGTGCAACTTTTACTTTTTATACTTTTTATTTTATGTCCTTAAACCTATTTTTTACTAGAAATGTTGTTTATATAAATATGAATTCCTGTCATCTGTCTCTGTCATCATCCTCCAGAGCTTCTGGACTACGTGGCTCACTGTCAAACGAGTTTGACAGAAGGCCAAACATGCTATGTTCCCAAAAGGAAGGGGAAAATAGAAAGCCAGATGAGGAAATCTCTGGGAATAAAAATACACAGGAAGCCTAACAGTCATATTCTGCATTAACTAGTTGGTCTTTCACTTAATTTTAGTTAATTTCAAGGATTGTTGAGTGGGAATTGAAGGGGAAAACAACTCTTATTTTGGGGTTGATCTGTTCAGTATGGAAGCTGGGAATCATGCAGCAAGAGCCACAAATAACTTGTCCATCTGAGTCTACTGCCTGAGGTACATTTGCACCATGCAACACAGCATTTTGCCTAGATACATGAGCTCACAGAGGCTCAAGATGTCTTGACCATACAACATAGCTTTAGGCTACTAAATGAGCCAGACTGAGGTTTTGCATTCCATTCATAAAACCAGAAGCTGTCTTGCACAGAGCTTTGCATCTGCAGTGGAAGCAAGCATATTGTCTTTAGTAATTGGAAAAGAAAATGAATTAGTTGTCAATTATAGACTTGAGTTCCACTACAGGTTGTGTATTTTGGTGGAGAAAAGACATGTGTGGTTTCTCATGTGACGAGAAAAGCAGCTACTGTGCTGCAGGTTCCTAGAAGTATGCAGTGTATGCTTCATTCTTTTGTCAAGACATTAGAGGTACAGGACCCCTATTCTCAGGGCAGCTCTGCCTTTTTCCTGAAGACATACGTTAGTCTTCTTCCCTTTTAGTTTCCTGGATCAAGGGCCTCACTAGCAGATGCTTGTCACAACACAGAGAGAAAATTGGTTTGAAAAGCACTGCCCAGCAGTCTGCTATAAGAGGGTCACCAGTCACCAACTCAGCACATCTCCAGTTTCTACTAGAAGATGAGACTTCAGTAAAGAAGTCCTTATCTGCATGCCAAATATTGAGTGTCTTTTCCCTGTACCTCTTTTAGAACAAATTAATGAATCCCAAATTCAGTAAACAAATCATAATCACTCTTTTTTTTACCGTACAGTATCCCCCTCAGGATCATAGGCTTCCACTGTCATGACCAGCGTATTGACAGGAATGTCTTCAGACACTTCTGCTTTGTAAACTGTCTTGTGGAAAACAGGTGGCTCATCCACATTTGTTACGAAAACTTTAACGAAGGTAAGGGAACTTGAGTTGTACTGCACGCCTGGCACCAATGGTTCAGGGTTGGTAGCATTGATCGCCAGGTTGTACTCTGGAGCTGTTTCAAAATCAAGAGCCTGGATAAATTAGAAAAAAAAAAAATGATGCTTTAAGCAACAGCCCTATAGCTGCAGGGAGCATAGGAAACCAAAAAGTCCTTCTCTTCTCAAGGAGGGAGACTGCATCCCAAACACAGATAAAACAAGAGAGCGCAGTGAGAAGCAGAATGATACTGGGAACGGACACTTTAAATGAAACCATATGCCTGTTTGGAGACCTTGTCAGCAACTATATTTCCTAATAACGTTGCCACCTGCCTGACTGAGTTTAATAACTATATCCTGTTTACAGCAATGGTATTTATAGCTCTGTATAAGAAGGCCTTGAGTGAAATCCAGATGACAAAAGTCATGCAAGGTTTCTTATGCCATGGATTTTCTCACAATTGTCTCCTTGGGAAAAAAAGCGGCACTGAGATTAAGCCTGAAGATGATCCACCAAATGTTGCATCTGCCTACCCTTGGCCTAGCCAGCAGCAGGCGAACTGGATCCAAACAACTCATCAGCTCTTGGAAAATGAGTGATAGATTGTCTGGATCTATAGTCCAAGCACCTTCATAAAGGTGAATTTCAAAGGAAGCACACTTTTGCTATTGAAATTCATGGATGCAGCAGCAAGTGCTCTTTATATTGCTGTTTCCATGATTCAACATGTGGGATGTATCACCCATTACAGCACACACTGACCTTGGCTTTGTTGCGGTTAGTGTTTGTCTCATCAGAAACAAACTGCCTCTCCATCATGACATTGAGACATGCTGGTCTCACTTGTACCTCCCATTGCAAAATCCACAAACAGCCCAAAGCACCAGCAAGG
Organism: Coccyzus lansbergi; assembly: GCA_033558105.1. Taxonomy (NCBI): domain Eukaryota; kingdom Metazoa; phylum Chordata; class Aves; order Cuculiformes; family Coccyzidae; genus Coccyzus; species Coccyzus lansbergi. The sequence continues at coordinate 89,601 of JAUMJK010001769.1, forward strand.
AGGAGGATCTGCCCGGTGACAATCCATCACCATAACCACAGACCATGGAAGCATTTAACTGACTTCCTCTTTTCTAGAAATGCTGCTGTAAAATCACTCAAATAATGCCACATTTTCCTTGGTGGTGTATAAAGACTTATTTCATTGGCTAGCAGAAGACCCAGCAGAGGGAGCTTCCAGTGGCACTGAGTGGGTAGGGGACAACAAAAGCAGAATAGATGTGCCCCTGAACACAGGTATAGCATCTGAGCCCAAGAGTGGGGCATCCTGCAGTCTGTGCCATGATCACAGTGTCCTCACCTCACCACCAGCCCTCCCCCACAAACCATCACCAAGGCAGTTAGTGTTTATGTATATGTAAAGGAGAAGAATAAACCCATCTATTCACCTTGTTAATCTTGACAAACCCTCGGTTTGTTTCAGCATCTGTCTCTATGATGAATGTGTTGTTTGGATCGCCTTCCTTCACTTGGTAAATGATGTAGGAGCTCCCTGTGGCAGGCTCATCTCCATCAGTAGCTTGAATTTCTAATATCACTGTTCCTGTTGGGAGATTTTCTGCGACAACTACACTGTCATACTGAGGAGAGAAAGGTCATTGAAACATGAGAAACTGAGCACCATCTGCAGATGAAAACCTGACGGCTACAACAAGTTTGTCACCCACAGCAGCTGTGTGAGGGAGGGAAGTGGTGGGTGAATTTCACAGGAGACACATAACCAGGTTAGAGGGAAGCACAAAAGTGTTTATGTCTTTCAGCAGTACAGGTGAGCTATCTTGCTGCCCAGGGAAACTCATAGCTGCAAGATGGGCACTGCAGCACTCTGCAGAGTTACTGTAGTGCCCATTTTAGGCATATATGTGTCAAAGATGAAGGGACAGGGGGTAAACTACTAGTACAGCAACAGTCCCAAATCTTTACCTCCTCTGTTGGAACTGATCTGAGTTCACGCAACGCTCAACAGCAGTAGGCAATGAAGTCAGCAAAGCCCCAAACCCAACACAGCTTCCCCCAGAGGACACCTACACCTTATGGGCCAGACATCTCTGCTGAGCCCAGTGCCTACAAGTATGGTTGGTGCTCAGGCACATAAGTGTAGATACTCCAACCACTGCAGTGTCTGGCCAGCAGGCAGAAGTCACAGAATGTCCACAGGTCTCTCTGCCAGATACCAGCACCTCCACCAGAGGAAGAGGCAAGAGCCTGACAGTCATTCCTGAATAACGGGCCAACAGACATGCATTTGGGCATGGTTCAGTGGACCATTGTTTCTGGTTAAAGAAAATATAGCCTTTGATTTCCATTCACCTTCTGGCTTTTCTGGATATGTTAATATTGGAACATGGGAGTTGTTAGTTTTTTTCCATTCAGCAATTTTAATTAATTTTAAATCCTTTTCTTTCTCCTTTCCCTCCAGAGCTTACATTCCTGAAATAAATTGCTTCAGTAGAATAATTTCTTTCTGCATACATAGTTTTCCACTGAATAAATTACTTAATATTTCCGAATTAACTGTGAGTTATTCCCACTGTTGTTGTATAGAAAAAATTTATATGCAGGCTTGCAGTAGCATTTTGCCTTTAGTTTCACTAGTGAATTGCTCTGTTACTTGTTCTGTAAATGGCTGTTTTCCCATTGACATTCTACAGATATTGAACATATCTTCAAACATTTGTCAAAAGCTACCAGGACATAAAAATGGTGTTAAAAATACTCACCTGTGATTTTTCAAAGATGGGAATTTGATCATTGATGTCGATTACATGTATTTGCACATCACAGATTGTTTGGAATACTGCATGGAAAGAGAAAAAAACCATCATGGCAATCTTTCTGCTGAAAATAACTTTTTGCCAAAAAGGTTCCCTGTGAGCAAATCCGAGCGACACCTAATTGTTCTAAGAAGAACTTGACCTTGAATATCTCATAGTGAGTAATGTCACCCTCTTCCTTCTATTCACCTTCCAAATTTCTTCAGTACTGTCCCATCCTGTTTCATTTAATTTCTTGTACTTTTTTGACCCTTTACCAGGACAACGATAGCTATGAATTGTATTAGCTTTCTCAATATCACTTTTGCATGCCAAAAAGCAAGCCCCAGGTTATTATGCTACCTTGTCCTCTTGGTGAGTTTTCAGACAATACCCTCATTTTCATTACAGCCAGACTTAATCTTCAGATCTATGTAAACCTAAATGTTGCTTGAGCCAGGGCACCCCTAGCAATGGATGTCTGTGATTTTAAAAGCATATTCTGTCTGGTCACGTGCTATTCAAATGCAGCTGAATTTTAGTGTTTTACAGGCACGCTTCATGAACTAGAAGTTAAAGAATATTCCAAAAAAAAACCCGTTCAAATGGAATTCAAATAAACATCCAAACCAAATTGCCAACTTCTCTCCATGCAAGATTTTCATATTATTTGCTTACATTATGCTATTTGACTAACAGATATGTCACACTGCTTTCTTTACATGCCAATTTCTCCATCTATAAGTTTTGCCTGACTAGAAGGACTGCAGCACAAAGATTTAAGCCTTAGCATGGAGTTTGGTTTCCTTTCCGTTCAGTGAACCACAAAGGACTCCGGGGAACTTATCATAATGGACAAGATTCTTTTTGAAGATTAATTTCAGCTCTTAATCTTTTAAAATGCGTTATGTGGACTCTCTGAGCAGCTGTGTTTAATTTCTCAATTTTTTTTTCAGTGAGTACCTTTGAAAGATTTTGGGGGAGAACCACAATCATGATCTTAGTTTTTTTCCCCTGTGGGAGGAAATCTTTTACTGGACTACTTGTTAACAAGCTTCGCAGTTTATCCACAATCTGCCCTAGAGCTGGTTTTCTTCCATACTTGCAATATGAGTCATGTTTAACCTCTCTATATCTCAAGAACAAGGCAGTACAATGCCAGATCCCAGTGCTGCTGTTGCTTCCTGTGAATTCTCTAGGTCCCCTCTCATACTTTCGACTCCAAGCACTGGGGATGCCAGCATGAACAAAATCATTCCAATATATAACAGTGGGCATTACATACCTGCATCTGTCACCAGCACCTTCTAGGAATAGTTGGATGCAATGCGCTTGTTTAACCTGCGAGTAATTAACTGCAAATCCCCGGTGTCTTGCTGAATATAGAACACATTACTTTCAGGAACAGCAGGAACCTGACTTTCAATTTTGAACTGCAGACGAGAATTCAGGGTGCCTTCCTCATCCTTGTCGGTAGCATGGACTTTGCCAATATTACTCCCTGTGGCAGAGGAGAGACCAGAGTCAGTCAGATAATGCAGTCATCCTGCTCCTCCACAAAGGTACACACTGCTGACAGTGATATCAATACAAATACTAGAGGGGAAAGAAAAATACAGCTTAATGGAAAACACTGCAATGGATGTAATTATTTGACTTCTGGGAGCTTTTCCGTTAGCATCCCAATCAGCTGGTTTGGGTGGAGGCAGTCCAAAAGGACTAGGATATGGGTTTCGGTCAGAAGAAGTGACTGTAACAACAGACAGTTCAGCCTTGAAACCAAGTAACTGACATGAAGACTCAGGGACAGATTTTGATAATGGTTCATTGAAGTCAAAGCATTATGCTGGAGAAGCAACTGTATGAAGAAAAGCAGGTTCATGGCACTTTTAGGGATGTGAAGGGGTGTTTTTCTTTTAACACTCTGAGCAGTTGTCCAAAACCATGGTCATGGAAAACTGCAATTTTATATTTTAATAGAACAGCTTTTTTTTTTTTATGTAGAGGTCTTGGGTCTGTCCTTAGGCTACTGAAATCCCTTCCACATCAATTAGTGAAGTGAAAACAACAGGGGTATTTACACAGGAAAACATTTCTCTAAGAAAGTTACATTTTATGCTTTAGGATTAGAATTTCTAGGTTTATTCCCACCCAGTTGGAAACAAATATCAGGACCAGATTGATGTGTATAAATGAGTAGAAGCTGTTTTCTTACCTACACCTTCATTTTCTTGAACTTCAAGTACAGTGAGGGCCTGCTGGCACACAGGGGGACTGTCATTAATGTCTTCCACGATAATATGAATCTGCAAAGGCTTGTCCACCAGCTCTCCCACTTCATCTTTTGTGATCACAAAGAAAACATACTGCAATAAGAATATTGAGATTAGATGTGTTGAATGTCCATTGTGACAGTAGTTTGCGTTTAAATGTGTGACTCGGAGAGCATGCCATGCAAATGAAATATCATTTTGTATGTTTGCTCTTTATTTTCACTCTGTTTAATTCAGAACTTTCGATCACACCTTAGTGCCTGAGGTCCGAGTTCTCCAAAGAGCTTAAAAGCCCTGAATACTTCACTGCATTGTGAACTTGCTCTTGAAAAAAAATAAATAATCAAGAAAATCAGAAATATCTCATTTTCAACTTCACAAATTCATCTGTCACATACATAGATAGGATTCCTCCAGTATATCTGATCTCTGCCCTATTCTGTGCCTGAATTTCCTCCAAGAATGAAAGGAGACAGACAGGTTTCTCTTTGAAAGACCCCCAGTCAGGGAACTTCAGACAGTTGCAACTGCAAGAGAAATTCTGCTTCTGCTGTGGAATTCTGAGATCTGGAGTAGATCTGAAAGATCCAGATCTCCCGCCCTCCAGAAATGCCACTGCTGACCTCATCAACATGCACCTACCATCCTACCATGGTTGGTTCATGTTGTACATAATACATATGCTGTAAGCAGTGATTACTACTGCTAGACCCATGGAGAAATGTTGTAGGATACCAAACTGAAGGTGCTTTACTGCGTAGTATATGAGTGTACTTTCATATCTATAAAGTCATTGCCAAACAAAAATGACAAGAAATAAAGCTTTTCTTTCTTTGCTCCCCCACTCCTAATCCTTTCTAGTGAGCTTCCTAGTATTTAATCCCACACCAATAATCATTTTGTGCTAAGGTATCTCCCATCAGTGAGGTTTTATGTGTTTACTTACAGAATCCTTTTCTTCCCTGTCCAATGGTTCAGTCACATAAATAACCCCTTTCTGATCAATGGAAAATGGGAGTCTGGGCTGCTTTTCTTTTTCAAAAATGTCGTAAGTTACATCTGCCTCATTTGAGTGCACCTAAAAACACAAAAATAAGTCAGAATAGGCAGTTGGAAGTATAGACTGAGATTTCACAGAGATCATTTCTGGACCACAAATAAAAATGACTGCATTCCTGTTAGCTTCATAAACCAAAAGAATTAACAGTTTGGCAGGCTTCTGGGACACAATGCAAAAAACCAGACTGATAATCCACCTCTGCTCTCCAAATTGTTGTGGTGAAGTCTGTAGCTGTCCATATGGGCTACAATACATGTTTTCCTGGATGGGGTTTGAGATGTGGCGCTAAACAGTGATGCATGAGAAGAAAGCACTACATGTGTTTGAATGTCTTGGCACTAATTTATTCCATCTCCTTACACTGCCTATTCCTGCCTGTTGCTTTGTTTTATCTAATTCAGAGGCTTGTAACAACGAAACAAATATCCAACACCTATCTACACTTATGGGTTTGAATGATCTTTATACGCATCAAAGTCTGTGATGAAGGATCTTTAGGGAGATGCTTCAGATTTAAAGTGAAATGCAGTAAAGAGACTGCCACATTAATGGAGTCGGTATTAATGTTTCTGGTTTAAACTATATATAGGCAACTGCATTTAATTTTCCCCTAGGCAGAATCAACATGTCATTGGCTGTGAAATTGATGTACACATGACCCCAGAACAGAAGCACCGTAGCATATTAGCCTTTCCTCCACCTGGTTTCACTCTGGACTTCCTCAACCTGTCACTGATGCCAGTGGGAATAGCACCAAGTCAGTTACCCTTGTAAACAGGATCCAAGGAATCCTGACATGCCCATAGGATGACAGCACTGGGGATGTCAGTGCCAAAGCATTTTTTAAAATCAAATACTTCAGAAAGGCCTCTGGGTTGTTGGTTAATATTTACGTATAACATCACTATGGTTTTGCAGTTATTGGCAAAATATTTTTCATGTGAACCGTGAAAAGAGGAGTACTGTGGGGATGCAGGATGCTGAAGGAGAGCATTTCAGTCCATCCTAGATACTTTTGAGACAGCAGGTCTTGTGTAACAGGAGATGTCCCTGAGTGCAGGGACACAACAGGGTTGCAGTGCATTTTCTCCCCTGCCAGGCTTTTCTGTGGATAGAGGAAGCTAACCTCAAAGTAACTTTCAACAGGTTAGCTCTTGGTTTGCCCAAAGGGCCAGTGGTATTAGAGTGAGACTGGAGGTGCTCAAAGAAATCCACTGGGTGAGAAAAGTGGCACCTCTGCAGAGGCACTCAACTGCTATATGTCTGTCTGAGAGCTTTCTTGGGGTGTTCTCAAGAGCTTTGTCTTTCCTTTTGTACCAAACAACCTTGTCCAGCACCGTTTTTCTTCCAGGTATTACACTGTAACAAAATTTTGGGGATGTTTCCTCTGTACATATGATATTCTCACACCCAGACAGTGATATCAACCTCTCCAACTAAGGAGCAAAGTCCAGTCACTCTGATGTTTGCGTTGACTGTATCTCAGGCTCCTTCAAACCATTAACTTTCATACTAACAATAAGTTAATGAGATATGCACTAAAGATAATTTCCAAAGGACACCACGTGAAAATAAGATGAAGATGCCAAAGTCCTTCTGAAAAGCTCGATGTTGAATGCAGTGGGGGCACCTTCACAGTTACCTGTGAGAGAATTAGTCTGTGGCACTAAGGATTGGTGCAAGAGACGCGGCCAAGGACCCTACCTGACTGATGTTTACAGGGTGGACCTGGGTTGAGTTTTCTTGGATACGAATGGTGCTGGGAGCTTTCCACAGGCTCTCCTTCACAGTGATGATCACATCAGCACTGCTGGTGAAAGCATTCATCATCATTCCTGCCATGTCCTTCACGGTGACAACAAGCGTGAAGGTGTCCTGCTTTTGAGGATCTAAGTAATAAGAACCTAGAGACAGAGGAAAGAGGCAAGTGAAATGAAGCAGAGTCTGTGAAGGTGGTTCATCTTCTCATTGCCTCCTACATGCACTATGCTGCTTCATCTGCTCCAGGGGCACTTCTTAGATGGTCCTCAGATCTCAGCAAGCCATATCCTCTGTCCTATGATCTCGTGTTGTGTAGATGCATGACTGAACAACCCTCACTCCTGTTAAGCGCTCGTTCATCTCAGCAGAAGAGACAGGGTTTTAAAATCATTGCAGTTTAGTTGGTATCTCATGGCAGGCTGAGTTTTCTCTGCACCCTTTGATGTTACTACTTTTGTATTTCAAAATTTCAAAGGAGAGAATTAATCCCAAGATACGACTCAGCATAGTCCTGACTGTCAGAGATCTACCTCTCTTCTCAATGTATTTTTAGAACCCAGTATCCATTTCTGCTGATTTCCCTTGAATCCGGTGGGGGAAAAGCAAAGTCCCTTAAAAACAGAGCCTCAGTGGAATATGTCAGAATGTAAAACCAGAACTGTGTCATTGTTCTGTTCCTATGCACACCCAGGAACTCACACTTACTTTTTGACAAGCAAGAACCTTTTTACATACCCGTCCTACTGGGTGAGATTTCTCCAGTTACATTATTTATCTGGAAAAGCATTTCTTCGTAAGGGTTGGGGAAATGATGGAGAATGCTGTATGTCAGCTGCGCATGGGGAGTTGTAGGATCATCTTTGTCAGTGGCATGGACGTGCATGAAGGGCTTGCCTGTTTGAAAAAAAAAAGTTGTAAGAGGAGACTGAAACCTCAATACATAGTCCGTCTGAGCAGAGCTCTCAAGCCAAGAAAGCAGCTTATGGGCCATTCCTGTTGTTTCATAATGCATCTCTCATGGCAAGCTATGCTTGCATGTGGAAGTTACCTGGCCTGTATACTATCCCACAGGCACCCTTCCACCACCTCTGCTTAGCAGGATCACAACAAGTGTGAAGAAAGTTGATGAAAGGATGTGACAGAGCTAATTCAGAGACCTATCTACCGCCCAGCAGTGCCTGCACCCAGAATGTAGCTCACTGGTATCCCTCCTTAACTCCACTTTGCAGCCCTTCTACTAATCAGTTCAACCCAAAGCACCTTTAGAAAAATGCCCTACAGCTGTGACACAATTATAATTCAAGAAGGAATCATACCATGAAAAAAAATACAGAAATGCACGATAACATTAGTGAATTTTTGCTTTTTAATCACCAAAACAACATTCGGATCTTTTTGACCTGGATGCAACTGAAGAATACAGTAAAACATTACAGAATGGTTTTCTGAACACATGGAGCTTTATAGACATATTCTTTAGAGAAAGTTTCTTCTTGAATTAATTGGCACAGTCTAACAGCTGGATGAGTCCTTTGTTCCATTTACAAGATGTGGGTCCCACACTGCTCTTCAACACTTCTCTGATATCTAGACTCAGTCACTGATATCTGTAATCTAAGACTCTCTCCTAAGTACTAAGGGTCACCTCATATTCTGAGCAGCACAAGTCACAGTAAACACATACCCAGTATCTACACTGGCATTTTATTTCACTAGTGTGTAAATACATATTTTTAGAATTCTCTGTCTGTGTAGTCTTCGTCAACCTATAAACTTTAAAGTCATTATAGAATAGGGGTTTTTCAGTGCAAAGGAGAGGCTATTAACATTTGCCTGTTAAGCAATACTTGCAAAGCATCAAATACCATGAAATATTTCTTATTAGATTCATTCCTTTACACCATACAGCGGTCAACTCTTTGCCCTTTCATTGTACTATACAGGCTCGTATCCTTGTTTTGTACAATCTTGTGGGAAGGAAAAATCCTTTTTCACCTTGTTGAAGTATAGCACCCACTTTATCTTCCTGTTTAACTAATCTACCTAGCTTTCTATTAACTATAATGTTTAATTATTGTGGAAATTACCTGGACGGGAGTTCTGCCTTACTACTCCAGTATACTTCTCCTGGTCAAACTTGGGTGGGTTGTCATTTATATCCTCCACATATATCGTAACCTCGTATGGACCCTTCACTACATTTCCATTTTCATCCAGACTTTCCACCTTGATTTTCAGTAAGAAGGAAAAGCAAAGAAATATTTCATGTAGATACAGTAAAAGGCATAAATGAACATCAGGATGCCAAATGCCAAGTCATTCTTCCTGTGACACAAATCTGATGAGAGTCATCACTGGGTGCTTCCATCAACAAGGACAAATTCACCACAGTACCTCACTGACAATAATTCACCACAGTATATAATGCCAACCAAACAGAATAACCTAATACTGCTTCTGATGATGCTTTTCAGAGGGCAATTTCTCACTTCCAGTCACAGTTGACAACTTGTATTTTTGCACAGCTTAGACTTCATGCTTTTCTTTAAATAGAAGTAGATACTTTCTAACAAACAAGGAGAAAACCCAACATGGTCGAGCATGATCAAATGTGCTATCGTAAATATCAACTGGAAAAACAGGCTGATCAAAGCGTTTATAAAGAAAACTTAGTTCCAAACTTTGAAGCACCAAGTATATGTTATGCCTGTCAGACATAATATACATTTTGTTTACACATAATAGATAAAATAATTATTATTTATGCTTAACCAAGCATAATTTTTCAGTTCTGTCACTACTTCTTTTCGGTAAAGGATTCCCATACTTAGGGTTAATAACTTCTGGAGCTAGAAAATTGTTCCCTCTAATGCCAGTCCAAGGGTGCTTTACAGCTGAAAACAAGAAACTATGAAACCTGAAGTGCTAGATTTTTGATGGCTAGGTAAGACTAGCTAAACATCATCATGTACTTGGTCTGTTTAAATATCGATCCCCTCACGATCATCTTCTCAGTTGCTAGTACCTCAGAAAAAGACATCACTTTTGACACAGAACAAGAGAGAGACCAGAAAATGACATATTTGCTGTCCCACTCTCAGCAGTGTTTATGATGAAACTTTTATGAAGAGTTTAGTAGCAGGACAAGCACATTATGCTGTTTCCTATCTTAGCCTCTGACACCTGCCAAACAGCTTTCTGCTGTTACCTAAGAGAGGCTAGATCTGTGCCTCCATGTCTAAATATCATTTACTCATTTGTCACTAAATAGATTATAATCTTTCCAAATAGACTACAACAGTTTATTTTCCCGTGACAGATATGTAATTCACCTTATCAGTCTTCAGGGACAGCTAAAGAATCTCACTCATGGGGCCAGATTTCACTCACAGTCCAGTATCCTCCTCGTATTAGGAGAAGTAAAGGATTGGTGCTGGCATAAAGACAATTTTGTATCAATGTAACCTTCATGTACTAAGGAGCATTCTCCTGTGCAAAGTTTTTCAGAACCATAAAACCATGAGTTTTTCTACAAAGCTCAATATCGAAAATGAAAAAAAAAGGGTCTGTAAACACAGAAAAAATGAAAGAATTTGAAATTTCAACGGTTTTCTATTAATTTCAGGTTTAGAAAAAAAAGGCAAATATGAATAAACTTCCCTTCCTACTTTTCATTGGGTTTTTACCTGCAGCCTGTGTACTTTTTTGGTCTCCCAGTCGAGAGACCCATTTACATACAGAATGCCTGTCCTTGGCGCAATGTCAATTATTCCATCTTTATCACCAGTTGCTCTAAAACGCACAGCAGGTGGCTCAGACGTGAACTAGAATAAGAAAAAGTCAGAAGGTAAATCATTCTTTTTAGCATTTTCATCACAATCTAAATAATTTCATACTTTTGTCCCTTTTAAAATCTACTGCCAACAGTGTGCTTCGAGGAGTCTACTCAAACAAATCTGTCTTCTGATTCTCAGCAGAGGAGTTTTCACATTATTTCCTGAATGCTGCAGGAAATCCTAACTGTGGTTTCTTTCCAAATCAAATGTCTGCTTTGAACAAGGCTTTGTCTGAGCACAGAAATGGAAAAAAATGACACATAGTCTCCGTTTGCCTGACAGCTGAATCTGTCCTTCTGTGGTTATGGTTTTGGGAAGAAAACCTTGGAGCTGAGGAAAATGATGACACAAGTTACATGGAAGCCTATTCTGTAGGAATGCAGATTTTATTAATCCCTGTCTTAGGATATCCTCCTAAAATGTGTTTGAGAGAAGGGGTTGTCTCCTGTTTTTTGCACATAGGCTGCTGAGTTCCCTGACAGAGGAGTCAAAACTAATTCCAGAACCTCTTGGGGAACTGTTCTTCCCATGAGCACAGATGACAACATTGCCTGTGAGGTCAGAGTATGCAAACTATGGAGTTTTTGAAAAGAGTGGATACCAAGAGATAGACGATTACCTGGTAAACAATGCGTTTTCCTCCTCCTTCTGGAATAGAGAAATTCATATCCTTCAGAGGCCCAGTTACATGCAGGTCCCCCAAGTTCTGGCACATAGCCTGTGAGAGAATGAGAAAGGGATGGAGGAAAGCATCTGAGGGAGTCTGCTGTCACCACACACTAACACCAGTTCTCCATCATTGAGCCTCCTGAAAGCAATTTTGCTGTAAGCATAACGGACAAGTCACTTGCTGGTTTGCACTGAACATCTCCAGGTTCTTTAGCACACATCCGTTATAAAAACAGTGTTATTTATTAAGTAATTTGAAAACAAACATTTGAGTCCTGACCTTTTCTAAGCGCTACACAGTTAAATGAGATTTGATCTATTTTCAAGAGCAAACAGTCATTTTAAAGAGCTGAAAGTAGACTGAGAGCAAGAGGAACTCATAGAAGCATCGCTGGATCACCTCTGTGTCCCCAGCAGAACTAGCCATGTCCCATCCAGGAGCTGCACAGTCCTGTGGCCACAAGTGTGCCAGGAGACTCAACGTCCCACCTGGGGATGGGGAGGGATTGAGGCTGAACCTCTTGTAATTTCCTCAATAAATACTAATCTTTTTTGAAGGCAAAAGGTGGTCTTCCCGAGGTCTCTGATCCCACCACTCTCAGTGCCTCAGTGACATGGGTAAGCCACTCAATCCCTGTGCTTTCATCAGCTACATATGAGTGTAAACCACAGCTTAAAAAACACATCCTGCTGATCTCTGGCTTATACCTCATGGTAAAAACGCCGTGTAAGTCTGCCTCAGCTTCTATTTTCTTCTTTCTGGCTGTTTTATTTTGGTAATTTTTCTGTGAGTTTTACATGAGTTTCATAACCACCCTGTCTCCGGTGCCCAAAGACCTCCAGACATACTCCTGCCCTAATGTTTCAGGGCTGTTCTTGCTTCCAAACAGAAAAAAAAGCAAAGCAAAAATCAGCTTCTCAGAGCAGCCCTTGCACACAAGGCAATTCAGCCAAAATAATTCAGTTAATCTGTGTATTTCTTCAAAGGCCTTAAACACATACTTGCATTGTCACCCTGCTCTTGCCAATGCTGAGGAGCCACCTCTGCCTGAATTAGGGGTCCATCACTTGGCTACACTGGTAAAACTCACTATCTTCTCATGTGAAAATGACTTTATTTGACTTTACAGATGCAGAGTGCTATCACCACCCTGTCCATCACCCCACAGATTCGTGCTCTGGGAGCTCATTTTCACTGCTGCGTGACTTTTGTCCTGGATTTGGTCCTATTCTCTCTGGGACAGCTATTTGGCCTCTCATGGAAAAGCACAGCATATACATTACCAAGGAAAACTTAATCCTGGCTAAGTTCAGTGCAATTTACGCTAAAGAACTGCTCTTTGAGTATGTCTGTCACAAGTGGTGTTTGAATAACAACAGAATCTGCTTAGTAACAGCCATAGATGCTGCCTGTCTTACCTACAAGTGTTTGTGAATCTTTTTACAAATGGAAAAAATGGAATATCGAGAGAACTGATGAAGTGTGGGGGGAATACAGGCAAAACTGGTGACAGTAGAAGAAATATATCCCAAAGAGGCATGTAATAGGTACACCTACTATATAGGTGATATATTGTATACTAGGAAATAGTACTTTACAGCTACATTTCACTATTTTTGGTAAATGCTGACTGCTGATGTCTGCCAGGGATAACAGGGCCCTGGATCTGGATCTGACCTGCTACAGTTGTTCCTGTGTCACACTACTGGGCATAGTCTGTCTCCCAGAGGTTTTTCCCAAGGTCATTTTGTGGAGGCGGTTTACTTGGTCATGTTCTTTGCCATGGAGGAACAAAGGCTGACACTATAAAGCCTAACAAGTTCAAAGTGCAGGCTGTGAGGCAAGTAAGAGATATCTCTTCCTGTTGATTAAAATTACTTTATGTGGACCATAAATATTTCCAAGCATATGTCTACAGCATGAATCACTACTTGAGAGCCTGAAGGGGAAGAAACTATTTTATCCTTGGCCTGTAACTGGCTGCCATCCCTCTTGAAGACGGCTGTAACGGTTGTGGAATGTCTTCTCAGGGGTTGCAACTGACATGGGCAGAAGCTTTTCAAACAGAAAGGGAAAAGATGCTCACTACTGCACATCAACCCCTACCCCTCCAGAAGTTTTCTTATTTTGAGTTGTTTTACTTTTTTTAGACTTTGACTTATATTTTATCTTTTCAGTTTATTTCAACTGTTAAGTAGAAGCCACCACTGTAGCCTCTACAAACATCAGTCAATCTATTGGGTTTAATAGATGAGGTCCATAAATTGCATAATTAATACATATCAGTTCTAGAAAAGCCTCTTTGATATTATTCACATAGATGGAATAGTGACAATAAGTAATTAATATGCATGGTTTAAATTGTGCCATTATATGTCTTAGAATACATTTCATATGTCAGCACATGTATGGATTATAATAGACACAGACACATGATACCGATACCCTCACTGGTGATTTTAAAATCTTTTCTAGCCTGAAATCTACTTATTGGAAAAAGTTGTATCTAAAGAGGAATCACGAGAAGCAATATAGGTAAATTGGTTTCTTCTACATTTTTTAAATATTTATTTTTTCTAATGATTGCCTTAGCGCCTTAACTTTCAGCTTTTTAACCCATGTTGGGGTTGTACTCCCACACCCAGAGTTACAGGTGCTCTGACAGCAAATGCTGCCAGCCTGACAGGCAGACGGGAGTGCCCCATGGGTTAGAGTTTAGAGGTTCATAGGCAACCTTTGCCATTTACTCCCAGATAAATGAAGGAAAAGTTGTAACTCACCAAGTGAATGACAAGCAGAAAGTGAAGTCCACAGAGCTTAAACATGCTGGAATATACTTTACTTCAGCACCTGCAAAGAAGAAGTGATAAACACTTTAACCCCATAGAGCTGGTCCAAACCGTTTGTGAATAAAAGCTGCAGCTACGCTTTCCCAAAGCTGTAGAGAGAGAGCAGTGGAGAAGTGAGCTCTGAAGAACCAGGGGCAGCTCTGCATACAGGAGACAAGACTGCTGATGTCCCTGGGCTGGCCTGGGATGTTGTACCCATCAGGTCTCTCCCCAGTGACGCAGCAGATACCACATGCTGTGAAAGCCTCAAACTGTCAGAGGTTGAAATTAGCTCAAAACTTCAAACAGTGAAACCTCACTAATGCGATGATTCTGTCACGTAAGCTCCACTTTCATTTCTGCTTTACTGAAGACAACACCACAACTACAGGAAACAATTTAACCAGAAGAAGGTGACTGTTTTGCAGGAACCATCCTGAGGCCTCATTCTTCCAGTTATAAAGAAACCTCTTTTCAGTGCACCTTGCAAAGGCAGAAGAAGCCAGAGCTCCTGCAACCCTTAAAAAAAAATACAACGCTACTAGAAATGAGATTTCCAAGTTCAAGGAGCACTACCTTCCTCAAGTTTAGAAAAAATACTGAGGACAAACTGCCATGACTAGCGTTACATCTTTCTGGAAAGTAGATGAGTTCCTCAAAAGTGAAATTATGTTCTTTCAGTACTTCTAGGTTTTAACAAAAAGGATGAGGCCAATTCTGGAGAGAGGTGAAGCTGGCATATAGTGCTGCCGTGTTCAGTAGTGCTCCATGTTATGTGACTCACACCTACAGGAATGCTTCAACCACCACAGCTCTGTCCCATAGAGTTTTCCAAGTAGAAGGAGACACAGCTTCCTCCAGATGTCTTCCTGCTTGGGCTCCCCTTCATCCTTTTTTTGTCTCCCTCCTTTTCTTTCCTAATGACTGACAATAGAAGGGGACCTGTAAATACAGAAACTACACTGCCGTTCTCTCCGGCACTCAGTTTACAGAATCACAAAATCACAGAATCACAGAACAACCAGGTTGGAAGGGACCCATCGGATCTTCTAGTCCAACCATTCCTATCTAACACTAAACCAAGTCCCTCAAGACCTCATCCACCCGTGCCTTAAACACCTCCAGGGAAGGTGATTCAACCACCTCCCTGGGCAGCCTATTCCAATGCCCAATGACCCTCTGTGTGAAAAACCTCCTCCTAATCTCCAGCCTAAATCTCCCCTGGCGGAGCTTGAGGCCATTCCCTCTCATCCTGTCCCCTGTCACTTGGGAGAAGAGGCCAGCTCCCTCCTCTCTACAACCTCCCTTCAGGTACTTGTAGAGAGTAATGAGGTCTCCCTTCAGCCTCCTCTTCTCCAGGATAAACAACCCCAGCTCTCTCAGCCGCTCCTCATAGGATCTGTTCTCCAGCCCCTTCACCAGCCTCGTCGCTCTTCTCTGGACTCACTCCAGTGCCTCAACATCCTTCTTGTGGTGAGGGGCCCAGAACTGGACACAATATTCAAGGAGCGGCCTCACCAGTGCTGAATACAGAGGGAGAATCACCTCCCTGGACCTGCTGGTCACACCATTTCTGATCCAAGCCAGGATGCCATTGGCCTTCTTGGCCACCTGGGCACACTGCTGCCTCATGTTCAGTCTGCTGTCGACCAACACCCCCAGATCCCTCTCCTCCTGGCAGTTTTTCAGCCAGGTTTCTCCCAGTCTGTAGTTCTGCATAGGGTTGTTGTGCCCCAAGTGCAGGACCCGGTATTTGGCCGTGTTAAACCTCATGCCGTTGGACACTGCCCAGCGGTCCAGCCTGTTTAGGTCCCTTTGCAGAGCCTCCCTACCCTCCAGCAGATCGTTTAGGATGTGCCATAGGAATTTTTCTAGCAAATTCCATTCTGAACAGAGTCTTATTTTGTGTGCAATTACATTTTGAAATTACTGGATGCTTTCCTTTGGTTGAAACTATCTGCATGGGCACTGGAAGAAAATAAATTGTCACTCCTTTGAAGCTAGAAGGGATAAGGAAAATCATTGAAATTGACCTGATATGAGGGCAGAAGGTGAATCTCCTCTAGCTGCTCGGCAGTGGTACCTGCTGAGCTAGTCCTTCACTGCCCTGCCTGAAGCCAGAGCTGCTGATAGAGAAGACAGTTTGAACCTCCTGGGAAGACACTTTGAACCAATACTGTTGTTCATATTTCAGTTAGATAGTTGATGGAAATTCGTTCAGTGCCTCTGTCTGTACAATAGCCTCTCCACTCTCCTTCTCTTGGTCTCTTCTGGAGACGTTGGCCAGTTTCAGCCTCGCTTAATAGCAAGGTGGGAACTTCAAAAATCTTAATTCCTGCTTAATTTGGAGTGGCAAGTGGGACAGAGGACACAAAGGCATGCCCTCCCCAAAGGTAAGGCTGTAATCTGTGCCCAGCACCAGCCTGCCTGGTTTCTCCTGCCCCTCCAGGGAGGCACAACTGTATGTGCCCCTCAGCCAGCTGCTGGTGGAGAGACACCAGGGAGCTAAAAGTGCCAAGGGAAGGTGGAAAGAGGTGAGGGAAAAGGGTATGGGGTGGCCTGGGGATACTCTGGTCTGGATCTACGGAAAACAGAAGGAGTAAAATCTAGTGCGATGAGCAGAAAGTTTAAGGAAGAAACATGTTCAGCCTTGGCATAGAGAACAGAAAATGGTAGAAAACACAGTCCTTCATGTGGCTATGCAACTGCATTATGTCTCAGACAGATTTCTCTATCCAGATCCTACTTCAAAATGTAGCAGTGGAAATACAGCCATTTTGTAGGTCGTGGGTTTTCATGGTAAGAGTCTTCACTGTTCCCTTCTCTTTTGATTTAAATATCATTCCCTAATACCATGTCGTTTGCGGTCCTGGTTGTCAGGCTAGGATGAATGGCTTCATCAGCCCTTGACCATTCATTTTTGGCTGGAAGCTGCTACAAAGTCTCACAAAACCATCACACTGCCAAGGATCAAAGCCCCCACATACATACTCCTCTGTCACTCAGAATAGAGTTTCAGTGTAAATAAACAGAAGTTTTCCATAATAGACAGTTTTGCTATTAGATCAACTTAACTCAAAGCAGCCTGAGATCTACTGAGGACTGGAGCCATATTTTTCCCTTCATTTCTTAGTTTCATCTCACTGCTATATTCCTACAAACCTCTTACAGTTCCCCTGCCTGAAAAGAAATCTCTAGCATAACCATTGTACAAATATCTCCATGACTTTCAATAATAAACATTCAGAGAACAAAGAATTTTCCCTGGGGTTAAATATCAGTAACAATCACAAATATTTGGCCCCATGGGAAAAAAAGTTGAATTGCTTTAAATTATTGGTTTCGGATGTTCAAATTCAGTAAAGAGAAAACAGAGGAAACTGATTCAGATCAAATACAAACCAGACTAAACCTTAGCACAGCAGTCATCTCTCTCACAAGGACAGCAGAGTTCCTAAAGCTGCCAGAAAAGTCTTCAGCAAAACCCATGCTTCACCTTTTAAAACCTTCCTGTGAAATGATAGTTAGATCCCTTACCTGTAACATGGAAAGCTGATTTACTTTAAAAATGCTTCCTTCTTGCAGCTCTCAGAATCACCTTTGCACGGGTTGATATTGTCTGTCTTTGCTTCTCCACACAGTTTATAGATCCTCAGACTCGCCCTTCAGGTTCAGCGGTTCAAACATTAACAGCATGAAGAATAATTGATACTTGATGACTAGGTGTGGTATGAAATGGCAGCCGTGTAAGGCAATGTAGCTCTGAGATAATGTATGTCATTCTATATTTTTATATACTTTGGGATTTTCTTTCTGAAGTATTTTTTTTTCAGTGAGGCTGTGACAAATGAACTCGTGGTGCACGACTTGAAGCCACAGGGGGAACATTGTCCTTTCTATTGGAGTGGAAGTGGAAGGTAGAAGTCAGGGGGTTTGGGTGGAGATAATGCTCACTACTTGCCTTGTCACAGTAGTAAATCCCATTCAGAAGACAAGAATGTGGGCATCAGGGTGGCTTATGTTCACAGCAGATCCGTGAATGGGAAGGACCCAGCCTACTTATGAGAATAATTCGTCAGTCATTGCACAGAAAGTTCAGATTCTGTCTGAGCTCAGCAAAAATTCACTTTGGGTAACTTTGAGCAAATCACACTATTTGCTTTTTTTCCAGACACTCCTCTCATAATGGTTGTAATCACTGCTTTCCCTTGCATACCATATTTCATGTCTGTTTAGGTTTTCAGCCCTTTGAGGGAACAATCTCTGCTACTTTCTTCATTATAGCACCTATAGCAAGCGGAACTGAATTCAGCTGGACCGGGAAGAACTCTGGTAAAATAAATAATAAATAAAATACATTGGGAAAAACCCAGAATTTTGTAAAATATTGTAATCTTTAGAATGCCGTGCTTTCTGCTAACTCGTTTTAATATCCTGTTTATCTCTGAGGTTTTGAACAGGTTTATTTTATTTGCTCATGAAAAGTTATTTTTCATCCAGGTTCTAATTTTTCTTCCAATTTCCTCAGTATGTTAGGCTGCCTTTGAACATTGTTTAATTATTTGTGCAGTGCATTAAGTATTTTTTTTAATTATTCATCCAAAGAAAGAAGCGTTTATAATTAATTACAGCTGGAAGGCATACAGTTCTGGGAAAGGTGAGCTTTTTGTTTGTGCTTCAGATCACACTTTTCTCTGGAAATCAACATTTGTTTCTCCAGGAAAAGAAACCTCTAGGCTGTCTTTCAGAATGATTTCAAACACAACTGTTCTCCATTTGCTCTGAATGATTCAGACTTCCTCAAAGCGGCTTGCTAGCAGTGAGTTATCTTTAGAGCACAACTCAAAACCAACAGTTTCCACTAAAGCATCAGAACTCATTGTTAATAATTTCAAGATACATATAATAATGGGAGGGAACTGAACTTCGTTGAAAATACACTGAGAAGTAACTCAGATGCCGAATAATTTTGTACCCGCTAGAGTAGTACTTTCAGCATGAAGTATAAATTTCAAAGCAGCAAGATTTCAAGCTGCAGTAACAAATTTACATAAACAAATTCCTACTGTAATTTTTAGGCCTTCTTGTGCAGAATAACTCAAGTCATCATGTCAAAAGCCAGGGCCACATAAGCAAGTTAGGAGTTTGTCTTCCAAATGCTAGAGTCTCTGCTTAGAAGTACAGATACACAGAAATGCAAAGGGGCAGTCAAAATGCAAATTTAACATACATAATATGCTTAATTAAATGCTTAGATTTTTTTTAAAGTCTGTGAAAGAGGTGAGCCTGCTCACTCCTAACATCTTTCTCTGACTGAAGTAATTCTCCAGCCACAGAACAACAGCTTACACGTTTTAACTGCACAGGGAAAAAATTCACATGTCAAACACATTACAAAGTCCAGAAGCACTTAAAGCTTTACAACAGTCATAACATGGTGCCACAGATAAAATCACAAGAAGAAACTCAGCAGTGAGACTGGTCCCTTGAGCCAGATGTTTCTCTAAGTAAATCTGATGAAAAGAAGGCAAACGTCCAGGTGTTTATTGTGTGAATCATTGTCCAACGACTCACTTTTTCCAGAAACAACTCTTCTCATCTCATTAGTCACATCCTTTTCACTCTCCCCATTTATCAGTTTTGTGATTCCTCCCTTGCTCCTATTTAATGTTTTCTTTTCATCTTCTTATTTTACTCCTTGTTTTGATTCACCTGATATCTCTCCATATACCTCTTCTATTTCCAGAACTAGTGGGACCTCCCTAACCTCAGCTTCTTTCCCTTTCTGTTTGTAGAGAAAATATTTGTGTTATGAGTCTCTTAAGGATAATAATTGCACAGCATCAATAATACATGTCAAAATGAGCTAGCACCAGAAGAGGAAAAAGAAGTGCAGAAAAATGATGCTGAAATGAAACTCAAGTTTCTAGTCATCTAGTTCCTTTACTACTCCTGAGGCAGAATCAGCTACACCTGCAACCTCCCTGGTCTTGAAAAATGTAAATAATGGCCACTCCTAGTCCCCATAGGCAATCCATTGTGCTGCTACCAGACTTCTCCTCGTTCACATTGTTGTCCTCTGGACACTGCTCAGTCACTCTCCTCCTCTGCTGATGAACTGCACTCCAGATTAATCTAGGTGAGCCTTCAAGGTGTTGCTGAGGAGAGGCTCCTACAAACAGTATTTCTCAAGCAATGAAACTCTTATCGATGCACTTATAAAGTATTTTCATGTTATTCTCATTGCATTGGTGGTTGTACTTCTGTATTTCTGTTTTCATTTGTATTTGTCTATGCTGTGCAGTCATCTTTAGGGGTATAACCTCCTTATGACTGTCTTTGTTCTCACCTTGGGAGTTTGCAGACAATGAAGAGCTCTGATTTAACAAAGTAGTTTATTCTTACTACCCTTCCTGATACTACTTCTGTATTGGGGTATATTATGCCCTTCCTTTCATTTATACAGAGATCCAGTCATTTCTGTTTATGCTTTTCTTTGCCTTATTTTCTATTAAATCCTTCTTTTCAATAATTTTATTTTGTAGAAATCATCTTCTTTTGCATCCATTGTGATTTTTTTTCCTTTTCCCTCTTTGGCTTTACAAGATCTGTGGATTCCCATCACAGTATAATTCCAGACACTTACATCACCCTTATCTCCTGTACTGTGGAATTCAAAATAAATATCTTCATTCCTATCAAAAATTCCCTTTTTTTCCTGACAGTTTTCTGAAGCACTTTACCCTTCTATACAAACAATTCAGTCTCAAACTATTCAGCCAAATCTCTGTGGTTCTCATAATCTTAAGAACATATTAAGTGTCACAGGGCCCATATAATTTGCATTTAAGATGTTCCTCAGACCCTCCTTTTACATCTCTTACTCCATTTTGATAGCCTTGTCTTTTCTACTATCTAGACTCCTGCCCGTATGGAGATAATTTATGTTTATACAATGGTTCAAAAAGTGGTATCAGGGAGAGGGAGCTTGGACAAAAAGCACACATCAAGTCGATCGGATAGACACATTTTTGCGAGCAACCATTCAAAACAGGAAACATGGTGGTAAAGGGGACAAGGGAGTGTGAACTACCAATACCATGGCAAGTTCCCCACAGAAAAGGTTAAGGTGATGTATTCAGCAGTTTACAGTACTAATGCTTGATGGCTGGGATGGATGAATCTACACCGCTTGTGCAACCCTGCTCTGCTACCCAGGAGACACGGCTTTCTGACTGGCTTATATATGCTTGAGACTTGGATGAGGAAACTCTTACTTGAATCATCCCTGTTCTCAGAACTTGATATTCTGTTTTGACCTGCTAACCTTAATTCTCCATTGGATCAGTTGTCCTCTCTGGTGGAGCAGATAACAGACCACCAGGAGCTCAGATGAGATACTCAAAAAGGTCTCCCACATTATATGAGAAGAAAAGACATTTCTTGTTTGCTTACTTTCTTGGAACTGTCATTGTGAATTGCCAAATCTGCTGGAAGATATGACTCTATTCTCCCTCAGGGAAGCTCATAGGCTATTTCCATCCCACTGAGGGTCACTCTCCTTCCCTGCTGTTGCTGCTCTATCTCTCCAGCTTCTCCATTTGACTGTACTTGGAGGACTCTGTGTTGGTTATATTGAATAGACTCTCCCAGCCACCAATGTATTAGTCCTTCACCCACACCGTACCTTGTTTTCATCCCATATTGACACCAATGCCAACCAGGACTTGGGCAGAGATATCTGAAGTTTGTTTAATTTGAAGGTTCCTCAAAGCAAAAGAAAGCTGAATCAGCAGCACACCTGGCTCTGATGAGGCAGCACATCCCCACCTTTGTTGCCAAAGTATGTCTTTGAAGGCCTCCATGTGTCGCAGTCCCACAGAAGTTACCCCTCACAGGTAGTGCTCTCAGCTACAGTGTACAGCTTCCACAGGCATAGACATCTGACCATCCCTCCCACCAGACACAGACAGACCGTACCAGCTTGCCTTCTTCATCACTAACAGAATAGACCCGTTGAGAAACTCTCTCATTTGCAGCAATCAGGTCCTGGCCTCTGTTAGGTGCTGAGCTAATGCTGTTAAATTCCTGGGCTATTAAACTTGTCCAGGTCAAGATGATAGATCTTAGTTTCCCTTTTTCTTCTTGCAAGCAATGACATAATGGAACCAAATGGCTCTTCTGGAATAAACAACGCATATTAGAGATTACTTGTGTTTATATTATTTATTGCAAGACGTCCAAAGGAGATTAAAACCTAAGCTCCATACTGAAGAACATGGACATTCACTTTCCTTTAGCATGTTGGTGTCCTCTAGCTAATTTTCACAAGGTCTTATGTTGGCACATGCATTAGAAGTTATAAAATACATGTTTCAAAATTATTTTTTTTCTTATAAATACTGAATAAGCATGTTTTTACATTCTTTGTTCAATACTCAGAACTTATAAAGAAATCTCCACAATTTCCACAGCTCAAACTACACAACACTGTGCCAAAATAAAATAGGGAACACAAGCTTTTTCTCAGCTATAGCTTGTTTAGAAAGCATGACACTATTATGACATGAAACAACCATTAAGCTGGCAGACTGTCACTGGCTTTTGTTTATTCACGTATGTATTTACATGCAGATGGCCTGAGGACCCAAGAAGCAGATGTTCTTAGAATACTCTGTCATCTAGATGTACCTGCCCTCCTGCAGGACACTTGAAACAGGCATGATAAAACAAACTAGTCTCTAGGGCCATGTTCATCACTGATCACAGATTCTGCTACCTGGACTGCTACGTACAGTAGCCACTGGATAAAAATCAGAAAAATCAGGAGCAAAGAGCAGATTCCAGGGCTCCCACCTGAAAACTCACTTGCTTTTTTTTCCCTTCTCCAACCCTCAGAAATAATTTCTAAGCATTCCCCACATATTCTGGGAGGCATATGGAGTTTTGAGTCCCAGGTGTAGGACCACACATTTAACTGCAGACTTCCAGCCCCAGAGCCTGGGCTCACGTTTACATCCAGTCCTGTACTTAGCCTCCCCTGATCTCTAGCACTGCACGACTCACTCCTTCATCTCCTTATTATCTGGATTTTCCCTCTCAAGGTATTTCACTGTCTCTATTAGCTAAGGTAGGAGTAAAGTCTTGGAGCTTTGAGACTGGAATTTACTCCAGGGCTCTGGGACTCAAGTGTTTAAGAATAAAAGCCTAGCAGTGGTTTTTTTCTTACATCTGGTTATCAATCTCTTTATTAAAAACAAATTGAAATTTGCCTGACCAAACACAAGTTTGCTGTGTCTGGGAAGTCCTGTGTCCCACATCTCAGCTGGGAACCTGGAAAACTGACCTTTGAAGGAAAACACCTTTCAAAAACCAACACAAGTGACTGGAATCTGATGCCATTTGTTTCTGTTCATCCTGTCTGCTCAGCTTTGAATACAAAATGAATTTCTGCCATTTAGGCTTTCCAAACTCTCCCTTTGCCCTGGCCGCTTAAAATCAGCAAGTCCAACACCCTCATCTCAATTTTGGTGAGTCCTTTGCATGGCAGGATTTGTTGTTGCCATGTTAACATAAAACTAAGAAATTTAGAGCTTGACCAGTAGCAATAGAACTACATCAGCTTTGTAGTTTATTATCCACTGGGATGGGTTAAAAGAGATCATGTTCTTTCCCTAGGCAGGGATCATGCAATCCTGGCTCATTTTCCTTTAGTTTTAGTCCTTCTCTTCTCCGTGTAGCCAATATTCAGACTGACACTGGTTTACATCACCGGATGTACCTTTTACAACCTGATAAGATACCAGGTGGCTCCCTTTAGCATAATACCTTTTATAAATATTTGTAGCAGCAACTGTAATAGCAAGAAGAGCAGCAAGCTTCAGCTCCTCAGGAATTCTTATTGATAATTGAGTTCCCCAGAGTAAGTTTCCATAAATAGTATATGCACTTCCAACACTGAATTGGCTTCCTTAAAGCCTTTGACAAAAGTAGGGGTAGATTGTAAGGGACTGAATATTTGCATTGATTTTGACTAGCAGTGTAGGAACATTACATCTAAATATCAAGTTCAGGATCCATTTTAGCACAGATTCTTTTCAGAGGAACTACCAGATGACCATAACTGTAAATCCTGCTGGAAAAAAAAAATGTTACAAATCAACTTTATCAATCCTCTTCTTATCAGGATTGTGAGGTCTGGTTGCGGCCATGTCTTCAACTCAAAGTATTATGAACTCCCAAAGAAGTGCTAGAAGTGGACTTGAGCCTTCTAGGGATCTGGCTATTCCATTTCAGAGTCAAGTTTTACAGCTTACATCATAAACCTGAATTAATGCTGAGACTGACTTTTATCTGTTGGAAGGATTTTTACATGCATTAGAGGCCGAGGCAAACATAAATAATACTATTTATTTCAATTACCTATTTTGATGATCAAGACCTAGTCACACAGTTTAGCCATTAGAGGATAAGGCCTATGGTCTGCAAGAGAGGGCTGTGCACATTTTGTCTTGCAGCCACCTACACTGAGTATTATTTAAAGGACTAATTCCTGCACTTAGAATAGAAAATGCCAGAAATACCGCATAATTTTTACTTCTGTCAGCAGTGGATATCTAGCTTTCATTGGCACAGCATGCACACTCTGGGACCTCAAGGTACTATTTCTGTGACTAAATAGCTATGTACTTCACATTCACTTCTTCCATAATTCCAAAGGTTTCAGGGCAACCGTCTTAGCTCTTTCCCTGCCTCATTTGTGACTTATATGGAAATGCCTTCCTGAGCATATACCTCTGTTTGCTTGACATTCATGGAAACTGCATGACTTAATGCCCTTGCTCATCTCCCATCTTAGAGTCACAAATTTGCATCTGTTTCATTAGTTTTAGATTGAAAGGGCAGTCAGAAGTACAGACTCATAATTCAGAGTTACCTCTGCCTTTTTGCATCCCAAGATATGTGCAGCTAGAGGATGAAACAATGCTATTGACTTCACAGTGCTCATGAGCAGGTGTGGAGTGATGCTGGTTTGGGCTCTTGGTACCAACAGTCATCCTAGACCACAGGGATCCAGCAAAGCCGAAACTACATGCTGTGCATTCAGGGGTTTATTTAACGTTCAAAGACAATAAAAACACAGGACAGACTTCTTCCTGAGGAGTCCAAATGCAATGTTAATGGTTTCACTAGAAAAGAGAAGTGCAAAGCCATTTCCTTTTACCTCAAGTCTCCAGCGAACTGTTGCAATCAGCTGGGCTCAGGTCAGAGCAACGCTTCTAGTCTGCTTTCAGATTTGCATTTCCTTTCCATTGCTATTTCCCAGACCATATCTCTAGCACTGGTACAACAGGGCAGGGCTGAGCAAACAAGTGCCTGGCACAAGTAAACCCACTGCCATAGGGTAGAATCTCCTCCCAGTCCAAAGGAAGACCAGAACACTTCAGTAGCACACCTATAAAACAAAAACTGGATTGCAGAAGAATAGTTTGCCTGAAGTTTTGGGGTTTAACGGGTCTTTCATAAGTGCTGAGTGGATCCAGCAGTTCATGGTATATTGGATAAATTAAATCAGTTACTGATCAATGACTCGTTTACATTTGGAAAATGTGTTACAGAAGTTCCAACTATTTTGCTAACTTAGATTAATCCAGTTCTGCAAGAACTCTGTGAGAAAGATTGTCTCCTTTTCACAATGTAGTGCTGCCACCAGTTCCAGGAATTCAAAACCAATAATTTGTGTGCCAAAGTGCTATGATAGTTCTTAATAAGAACAATAACATGAATAAATGTCTTTTTATTGACCTTCCACCATTTGACTCATCGTGTTTCTTTGTAGTTTGAAGATTAGACTTTTTTGAACAAAAGGAAACTTCTTAAATATTCACAGAATTGTAGAAGATACCAAACAAAAAACAAGACTCTTTCAATGCAGTGTGCTGAGAAAACAAAATATAACTTTGTCTGAATACTCTATATTCTTCAAATGAATTGTTATGCTATTTGGAAATACAGAGATATTTAGCTCCTTTCTTTAACTAATATAAAGGATAAAGAGGTTGTTATCTGTCTAAGGACTTTGAGTTATGCTTGTGAAACAGTACTGCTGGTAGTAAATTTTTATGAATTACTTTTGCTGAGAAGATAAACAGCACCATGAGCAGCTAATGTAGAAAGAGAAGCTATACATGACCACCCCCTTTGATGTTCATGCAATCTACTGTGACAACATCACAGAGAGGAGAGATAGGAAGTGGACACGTTGTTACAGTAGCTGGCTGAGAGTTTTTGATTAAACTAAAGGTACTTTAAAAGTCCTTTGTTGCCCAAAACACGTTAAGCTACATTCCTATTTATTTGCTGAGTTTCTCTTAGCCCTCACCTATTTGCATCTCTTGGTCACTTGTATAAAAGTGTCTAATACTTCTTTTTCTTTTTTTTCCCCCTTACTTGTCATATTTAGAAACTGAGAAAAGCTGCTCCCCTAAACCATTGCCACAAGAGTAAGAGAGGTGGATACACTTCCTCACCAGCTTTTCTGTGCTGCTGTGCAACCTCCTTGCCCCGGCCAGAAGGTTCCCATTAAGCCTCATCTGCTTAAAATGCAAACCCTGGCATCTTACGTCTGAGTCAACTTCTTTCACAGCACCAGGCAGTGCTTAAAACACTCTAACTGAGATATTTGGACACCATCCCTTTACTCTGCTGCAAAATCAGAGATTTTCAGTGGAGTAGGCAGCAAAGGAGGAATTATTTCATCCTTTGGGGGAAAGACCACCTATGTCAGACATTGACACTGTCATTAATTCTCTTTTAAATGAAAGTTTTATTTTAAAGGTCATTTTTTACTAGAAGTCTAGCTATGTTTACTTAAAAAATGCAAACTTGGGTTATTTTACTAAGCCGCGTTTAAGAGTCCTTTTGCTTCCCTTGACACCTTAACTCAAAAGGAAATAAGGAAACACAAGGCTACTATTGCATTTGCTATCGTGGTTATTTTTTTAAATGGATGTGAGAGAAGTATCAGGTTTTGATGATGGTATAGTTTTTCAAGTGAAAAAAAAAAAAAAGCTGGACTTGCGTGCACATAGTTTGTCTACAACGGGATTTTTACAGCTAATTCTTATAAAGTATTAATTATTCTTACAGTTGGTAACTTCAATGTCACTGCAAGTTCTAACTAAATTAAAATTCATGAGTACAACACAAATAAATTTATTTTCCTTATTTTGTTTTTCTTCTTTATATTTTGGCTGCTTATTTTTGGCTGCAATTTTAAATATGCCACATTTGTAAACTTTCTGCGACTTTTTAAGAGAGAATGTCAGTTGTGACAGTTTTAGGTTTATTTTTCTTTGCTTTTAATATCCAGCTACTATGTCAGTTATGTGTATGGGGTTTTTTATGTAGATTTTTTTCTAGGTTACTTGGAGAAAGGAAAGTAGTTTGTTGAGTAAGCACAAGTATTTGACACAGAAATACTGCAAAGGACGCGTGGATGGGAATGTTGCTTAAATGTTAAATGAATTCAAATTAAATAGCGTACAGTTATTGTTTTGTATTCCTTATAAATATTTTATTCATGTAGCACACAAATATATCCTTTCCTTGTTTATTTGTAAACATTAGTTCTTTATCTCTTGTACAACTAATATAAACACTTCACTTTGCATCTGTAACATGATTTCTTTTATCTATTGAACTGTTCAGAATTTTTGTTACTGATTTTTACCCAATCTAAAGAAACTCCACTTAGCAACGATTTTATCAGAGATCTCCCAGTAAGATATTTTTATGCCACTGGGAATTTCTGTAGGTCACTTTCAATTCTTTATTTAGAAAACAGTGACTATTGTGCAAGGATCTACACAAGATTCAGAGTATTACCTCAGTCAAGACTTGTTTTTACAATGGTTTCTACTGATTGTTAAAAGCTGGGTCTCAGGTTGTTGCTGGGCCACAAGTTCTCTTGGCCACTGACACAAAGCATGTGGACAGCTTTTTGTTGGAAGACAAAGTCTGCTCTCCCTGTCATCTGCTGCTGCTGTCTCACCACTTCTGAGTCAGATGCTGGTCCTGTATGTTGCTGCTGATTCATATAATAATTTATCGCACTCTTGCTGTTGCCTTAGTCTCCTTACAGGTGGAAGGGAAACTTTCTGGCTGGTTGTGCTACGGTTCCAAGCCACATACAACTCTCATTTACATGCATTTTGAAGGGAAGGCAGAAAAGGAAATAAGTTATATTGGGTGAGAATTCAAACCCAGCAGGTTGCTGGCTCACTTCTTTATTTTTCTTTCCAAACAGAGTAGTACTTCTACACCCCTCAAGGTCCTTGCTTGTTTGCAAGTGTGACACACAGTCTGTAATTATTGCTTAGAATCATAGAATAGTTTGAGTTGTAAAGAACCTTAAACATCATCTAATTCCAACCCACCTACCACAGGCAGGGACATCTCCCACTAGGTCAGGCTGCTCAAGACCACGTCAAGCCTGGCCTTGAACACCTCCAGGGATGGGGTAGCAGCAGCTTCCTTGGACAACCTGTGCCAGTGCCAGTGCTTTAACCTTCCTCTTCTGATTGACATAAGTGTAGCAGCCCTTCTTGTTGGTCTTCACTTCCCTTGCCAAGTTTAGCTCCAGCTGCACCTTGGCCTTCCTGACTCCATCCCTACAGAACCAGGTAGTGTTCCCATATGTGTCCCAGGTTACCTGCCCCTGCTTGCAGTGCCTGTGCAGTTCCCTCTTGCTCTTCAGTTTGACCAGCAGGTCTCCACTCAGCCACACTGATGTCTCCCCTTCCCTGTCTGATTTCCTACATTTGGGGACTGAGCACTCTTGCACTCTATGGAAATCATCCTTAAATATTTGCCACATCTGTTCTGCTCCCTTGTCCCCAAGGACCATATCACACAAGATCTTACCAAGTAACTACTTGTAGAGCTGGAAATCTGCTTTCCTGAAATTTAGGGTCCTGGGTATACTCCTCACTGGTCCCGTATCCCTCAGGATCTTGAATCCACCGGTGCATGATTCCTGCAGCCCAAGCTGCCTCCAATCTTGACGTCACTGCTGAGCACACTTGAATTAGTAACCATCAGGTCCAGTATTGCATCCCCTTAGGTGGGAATGTCTGTTAGCTGGGTTAAGAAATTATCTTCACTGCACTTATATGTGCCTTGTTACCTTAGCAGTCATGGACTGGCAAAGTCGACTCCAGATGAGCCGTCTGAGCCAAGGCACTATTGTCAGACCAGCTAGATGGTAGCCAG
Organism: Coccyzus lansbergi; assembly: GCA_033558105.1. NCBI lineage: Eukaryota > Metazoa > Chordata > Aves > Cuculiformes > Coccyzidae > Coccyzus > Coccyzus lansbergi. Next base: position 119,055 of record JAUMJK010001769.1, read on the forward strand.
GCAGCATCTCTTGCAATGTGGTTTTTGTTGTTCACTTTTGATGCAAATTCCTGTTGCAAAACAGCAAAGATTACAAGGGAGAGAGAAACCACATGAAATAAACAGCTTTAATGTTAATTGCACACCTTGGGATGGCAGGACCTCAGTGGGCAGGGTAGGGGGTAGCACCACATGATCCAGGGGATCTTCAGAGGTGCTGTGCAGACAGGCTTCTCCTATGCTAAAATCCTCACAGATCTGTGAAGAACCACATTAGAAACACTGTGATTTTTTTCCTTCTTCAGAGAACTTTCAATTTCTTTAGCAAGACTAATATTTATAATTAACCTTAGCGTATGCGACAATAGCTTCCTATGTTTTTCTATTTCTGTAAATGTAGTTAATGTCCGTGACTGTTTTAGACACATACTGCATGCAGACAACAATGTGGCTTCTGGAGACACATACAATTTTAAATCTTGTAGTTCAAGATCTAAATCTCAACACTATGTATCTGTATCTTATATACACCAGCTTGCCATCATGCTGAAGTAGTTTTTCAATTAGAGAGGGAAGAGTTTGTTGATTTGCTTGCAAACATTGGCAAAGACTTTGCCAAGGATAGCCAGAATCAATGCATAAATGCCCAGTGACAGAGCCTGTGCAGTGTCTGAGGTGACAGTTATGCAGAAGGGTTACCTCTACCACTTAGCATACATCAGTCCAGTCCAGATATAGGGCGTAACCTAGAAGGATACTGAAAACAGGAAATAAAGGGACATTTTCACTCTCTAAAACCTGGCATCTCAAGTATTATGTGCTGCAGCCTCTGCCTCTCAGGTAGGAGAGCACTGGAGAAAGAACAGAGAAGAGCAATGAACTCAGTTAAGTGGTTGGAGCAACTGCCTTAGGGGAAACACCAAAAGGTTTGGGACTTTTCAGTGTATAGAGGAGAAAGCTGAGGGGGAAATGACTAATAATTTCAGTTTCACAAAACTAGTGGTAAGAGCACATGAAAAACTGCTGTTCATCAAGTCCAGTGGGCAACACCCCTGAAAAACATCTCCTGTTACCTCTTTGCCTCCCCCTATCAGAGATAGCACAACACTGTAAGCACTGCTAGTCCAAAGCAGTAGAACATTTCTTCTCATTGGTTCTTGTATTACTTTTTTATAATTGTCCAGGGGCAGCCTAAAGTCCATAAACCAAGGCATATCAGTTTGCTTTGCCAAAAAAATATCAGAGCATGGATTTTTATACGGGTAAAGCAATTATCCAGTACATACTGGGGGATTAAAACACATATTTAATCCATCACCTGTAGTCTGCAAGCTTATTTACTACAAGCTTTTCCCACATTTTCTCTCTCAGTGACCTAAGGGGTACATCTAGAATACGGACGGGAGCCCAGCATGCTTCTGTCAAGATGTTTTTGCATTTATTGATGGATTGTGCCAAGACAGTTGCACTGGGCAGCTCCATTCCTAGGGCTTCATCAACTAGGTGCAACATCCTAGCCACAGCACAGATGCCAGGCGAGTGTCTCCAGTGGAAGTCCACATACTAAAGGATTTTATGCATGTCCTGATGGGGCTGGATGGTTCCTAAGTGCAAATGCTGGGAAAAAATCCTGCCATATGTGCTAAGGGAGCATGCCAGTACCCATAGCTTATTGCTGAATGGAGGAGGACAAGAAAGAGCACATGCAACCACTCATGTCACAAGAACACACCAAGGAGAGACAGCAAATCTTTAAGCTCGGAAGACTGAAAATATAGCTAAAAAAAACCTAAAATGATACTCTGGTGTCAAAACTTGAGAATCTCCTACAAGACATCACTGGCTGATTCAACAGTATTTAGAGAGGTATTATATCCTGAGCAACTCCAGAGCAAAGCTGTGAACTGGAGAAACACACACAAACTAGTGAAACCCACAGGTAGACACAGAAAGAGTATCTTGGTTGTGTAAAAATTATGCAGGTCCATTCTGAGTTCAGTGGAAGTTAAACCATTAAGTAATTCAATGAAACCCATGCAGAGTCAGAGGAGAATAGGTTCGGAATGTAGCAGAACTCAAGGTCCTTCCTCCAGAGGGAGGGTCGCTACACTGCCCCTCGCCCCTGTGAGGGAGTGCTGCCTTCTCAGGGCCTCCCCAGTGCTCCCCTTGCCTCAGGTGGGCAATGGAAGGTTCGGTGAGGTATGTGGCATCCTGGGACTCACCACACTCACCAAGAGAGCAGTGCAAGTGGGGAAGAAACGCCCCACATGCAGTCTGTACAGATGCAGCAACTGAAGCCCAACGTCATTGAGTGTATCCACTTGTATAGTAAGAATTTTGTCATTGAAAAATCCCACCTCCCTTTCTCTTCTTGGGTCAAAGAACAGTCAGAGTTTCACTCCAGGCAACTCGCAACTAACTGGAGGCTTCTGAGTAAACACACACATACAGTATCTGCTTAGAAATGACTGCCACTTAAAAAATAATTCTATTTAAAAATTACTCAGGCGTAAGTTTCAAAACCTGGAGTAAGTGTGTCACATTAATCACTTTTGTAGCTAATTATTAACCAGGTGATGAGACAGTGTTGGTGCTGTAAAGTGAGCCACAAAGAACTAGTGTGCTCTCACGTGGGTGCTTTGTCCTCACTGTCTGGCAGCAGCAAACATGTGGCAGCACAAGTGCTAAAATCACAGGTACTTGTTGTGGTTTGACCTAAAGCAGAATCGGTTTTCTAAGTTCAGTTAAGTCTTGTCCAAGTAACTTCATTTTCTGAAAGTTAGCTGCATGTTTTTCAGACAGTTTCTCTCTGGAAGTGATAACACGTGGCATTGATATGCAGAAAGGCCAATGCTTATTCATATAGTAACCAAGGCCATCTTCAGGATGCCGTAACACAAAGAGACAAAAAAGGCCACACCTGAAGGAAGGGTTGAACAGGACAGGTGACCCCAAAGTGACCAACAGCATATTCCATCCCATATCCATCGTACTCAGTATAAACATGAGGGATCACAAATGTCTCTGCTCTCTTCTGTGATGGCTGACATCCAGGAAGGACCTCGGCTGTCTGTTTACCACTAATCCCAGAATCTATGAGTTCCTGAATCCAGTTCCTGGGTCCAGCCTCCTGCCACTCACCTGCCCTGTGCTTGCTCTACAGCATTTGCGGTGACATATAGTCATCAAGGGGTGTGGGTGTGAGCTCTTATATTTGTATAATTTCATTATTTTCTTATTATTTTCTTTATTGTTATTACTATTTTGTTAAAGCTGTTTTGGTATAGTTTCCAACCTGCAAGTCTTTTTCCTTTCATTTCCCTTTCATTGAGGTTTGGGGAAGGGAACTGGAAGCCCAACAGTTCAGTCTTAGATGCCAAACAGGGCTAAACAGTGACGTTAATATACTGAATTTCACTGTCTCAGGCAAAAAAACATACTACTTTAATGACCTTACCTATGTGAATGCAGAGGATGAAATTAGAAATATGGCAGGCCCCTGTGTGAGGTGGTCACTGAGAGAGGTCAGGCTCACTGTGATGTCTGTAGGAGATTTCTGGGATGAGAGCACCACAGGGATAGGGCAGGTGGGGAGATGGGGAGGTTGCCAGACTGCACACAAACATCATACATTCTCTGGTCGTGGCAGGTGCTAGGATTCACCTTGTTTCCTTCAGACACCCATACACAATGCTGGGTCTCTACATCTGCAAGCCACTGGCCCACGTTCCCTTCTGGAAGCAACAGCAGCAGCAAGGCTTCTCTGCAGCCTTTCTGGAGGACAGTGAAGAGCATAACATAGGGTTTCCTCTTTTTTAGCTGGAGAAGGTTACACACAGAGACTTAGCAATCATGTACAAATCTCCCATGGAGTCTGCCACATGTAGAAATGTTGGTGGATTATGACCAGCAATGCAACAATTAACATAATTTTAATACAGGATGCCACGTGTGCCATGGATGCTACCACACACTTAGCATACAATGGGTCCTACAAGAGGATAAGCACCAAAGAAACCACATTTGTCTTACCCTGTCCGAACTGAAGAGGACTGCAGGCAAGGTGGACTGGCCTCATTGAATAGTATTTTGTGCATCTGAAGGCCACATCCATTGAACACCAGCAGTGTGCTGAACACCACCACAGCCCACATTATTAGCCCTCATAACTGAGTAACCGTGCCCTGGTTCAGGTTAATGCAGAATCTTTTTTTCTGCTAGCTAAATTAACCATCTTGGTTTAGCCTCACGCCCCGGCTAGGTCAGCAGCTAAACTGGGCAATTTCTTCCCCACAGGGAAAGGGGGAAAGGGAAACGAGAGGCAGAAAAACTTGCAGGTTGGAAACTAAAACCAAAATAGCTTTAATGAAACAATACTAACAAGTAAAATATTAGTAAGAAAATAATAAAATACATACAAGTACACAACACTAATTTAAACTTCCCAGTGTCTATATGTCACTGTTGATATGGGGAGGTGTGGGGGAAGTCCTAGACAGGGTGCAGTAGTGGGTGGGAGCTGGACCCAGAAACTGGATTTGGGATCATATGGATTGAGTTCAGGGGCAGAGACAGATGAGTTCCTCTCTGAATGTAAGCTGTCAAAGAAGAGAAGAGCACTTCACATTTCTGATCCCCAAGCTTTTATACTGAGTATGATGTGTATGGCATGGAATTCTTTGTTAGTCAGGTTTGTGTCACCTGTCCTCTCTGCTCTGCCCTGCAGGTGCAATACCCTTCTCCAGCAGCTCTAAAGTGGCCTTTATTTACAAAGGAAAAAGTATGAGCAATGACCTCTTAATGCAGCGATGACCCCATTACCTCGGTGATAAATATCAGGCTTATCACTTCTAGAGGCAGCACTGTCTGAAAAGTATGTTGTTAACTTCTCAGCAGCTGAAGTTTTAGAAGCAGCTTTACTGAAAAGTGAGGCAATTGGTCCTGCTTTAGCCCAAACCAGAACAAACTATCTCTGGTGATTCCAGAAAAGAGTCAGAAGACGGCCTGCCCCATAGCTCTCACCAGCTTTCGTCTCCTCTGCTTGTGGGTCAGACACAGGAATGATTCATGCAATACGGCTTTATAGTCTTCAGAGGCATTGCAAGGAAAAAGTTACAGGGTTCAGTTTTGGAGATTCAAGAATTTATTAGTGCAGGGATCTCACCAGTAAAACACTATTAGTAATCCTTAGTGCCTCATCTCTTCTCTGAGTTCTCTAAAAAGTCTTCCCAGAGAGAAGGAAGAGCTGTAGCTGAATGTAGAGGCAATGCTGCACAAAAATCAACTTGTTCTTTCCTCTGCTGCAGCCCTCTATAAATCACACTATCATCACCGGGAGTACTGCTGTCAGGAACCCTTTCTCCCACTTAGAGCTGAACTCCTAACTGCCCAGTAAAGACAATTCTGTCCCATAGTTTAAAGATCTCCGAGGAACTGATGTTGAAAGGCTTGTATACATGAGGGTTAAATCCACAATACACCCATTTATTTTAATGAAAATTTCTTTCTTTTACTTGACTAAATTTTATCAATAATTCTCCCAAATCCAAAAACACATAGCTCCCTGCAGATCCACATAGCACTGTAGTAATGAATAAGTCCATAGCATAATTTTTTCCCAAAGCATAAGCAAGCCTCTCTCCTGGCCATTAATCTGTCATGATTAAATTAATTAAAGGTGGACGTGCCCCTTAATTCCTTTTGCTGATCTGATCTATCTTCCTAAAAAGAGCTTTTTATAGCAGCTGTTATACTATAATTGGCATTTCATGTGTTCTTAGACATTTTTTTCTGTATTTATTTTATTTTATTTTATTTGGACTCCTTGAGTTTTGCCATTTTGGTTTTGGTGCACTGACTGCTGTGACTCACATATTCCACAGCTACTGCCAGTTCTCTGGGATCAGCACCGCAATTATCATTTTAGGATCTGTCATTGTAGCTCTGACTTAATAAAATGCGAGAGCAGTGATTAGAATCACTGATTGATCCATTCCACAGTTTTGGACACACATCTGAGACAAACAGAGGGATTGTGGATATTAAGGGTTTGAAATGACAGCATTCCAGATTAAATTAATATTGATTAGTCATTCCAGGTACACCAACTGTTATATATAGTAAGCATTTCTGAATTTGATAATCTGGTGATGATAAGCTAAAGCCATTACTCAGATCCATGTCATAATATTCAGAAGTAAGTTCCTGTCCTTCCTCTGTGCTCAACTTGCTGGAGCCATGCAGATCACAGCAGATGACTAGGGTCCCTTTCCAGGTGAAAGTCACGGTGTATTTCAGGAGTGCAACTCAGGTTGGACATATAGGGTAGACCAGATCCAAAGCAAGAACACTTGCAGAGTGTAGAGTCTCAGGACCAACCTTCTCACTCCTCATCCAGAGATTGGACAGTAACACACCCCAATGGTGTCTGAGCAAACTGAAGCAACAGGTCCATGTAGGGGATGCTATTGTTGGTGATTTTTCACCCCCCAGCTTCCTCCATATGCTTCCTGTAAACACAGGGCAAGCTAGGAGCCAACAGCATGGACCAAGAGGGCCAACAGAAGGTTGACTAGGACATCAACGTGGAGGCAGCTCTTTAAATAGTTTTGGTCCAAAGGCAGTGCTATTCAGAGTGCATTCAGATGTCTGTTCCTTGTGGCCACAGGAAAACCATGGGGATATGGCACTCTCTGCGTGACCGCCACACAGCTCGTTGTGGCATCTTGTGACAGCTCTGGGAAATGGACCTACCACATCATTGTTTTTCTTTAAAAAATCATACATTATAGAAGGAAATTTTGTTATCCTGAGAAAGAGTGGAAGGAGACAATTGAAGGCATGGAAACCTACTAGAGAACTACAAATTTCATAGAACTGTAGAATCATAGAATCACCAGGTTGGAAGAGACCCATCGGATCATCTAGTCCAACCATTCATATCAAACACTAAACCATGTCCCTCAGGACCTCATCTACCCATGCCTTAAACACCTCCAGGGAAGGTGAATCAGCCACCTCCCTGGATTTCTATTGTATCATCTCTGTATCTGGCAATCTTGTGTATATGAACAACTTTTACAACTTTTTTTTTTTCAAAAACCTGCTTGGTTTAGGTTTGTTGAGTCCGTAGCCTGACAGATACAGAACAAACTAAGGAAATGAGCTGATTGTGTTCAGCTGTGCTTTCAGTTCTTAAGAATTTGTTTATTTTGTGTGATTTTGTTTCCATTCTTGAAAGGGAATAAAGTTCAGAAGGCTTAAAAGTTCTGAAAACCAGTATCAGACTATCACTCTCTAGACTGCTTTCAGTAAATGTGAAGTTGCATGTTGACACTCAGAAATTAAAAAAAAAAAAAAACACAGACCAACTTTTGGCATTCGTTCAAACTCCAGCAACAAGGATCTTGTTTGCGCTCTATTCAAAATTTTGTCTTTTATTCTTTTCAACAGTTTATTCTAGATCAGGAATTCCCTTCTAGGGAGATCCAAATATCTCACAAGCAAAAAATCATCCTGCAACATAATATTTTACTGCTAAACAGGAGCTAAAAGCCGTCTCCTCAGCATAAGCAGTTTTGGACAATCACTCTGTAAGCTCACTCGTTACCAGAGCATTTTGTGCACAAAGGCTGTGCAACCCAAGGTGGAGACCTCAGTTGTCACTTTATTAGTGTTGGCATTTTGTTGTCTTTATAATCAAGGAAGATGAGCTGCCAGTCTGGAGATTTGGCTTTTCTGAGCCATCTGCAGGCAGCATATAAAGGCTGTACCTCTACTGTGAACGCTGTGGTGTGCCCACAAGACCTGACATGGTCAGGAAGAAAATAACACAATTATGCCCAACATTAATTGAGGATTAGGGCACACCATGTCATCTTCCTGACCTTGAATGTAGCATTTCACTTCTTTTCATTCCCAAAATTGGTCTAACAGTACTCATCTATATTTATAAATTGTTTTCAGACTTAGGGCCAAATACTTCTTTTTAAGAATGATTTAGTTTCATCGCTGTCACCACAACCACATTTGCACACAAGGGATACCCTGTACAGCTTTATGGCTGTTGCTAATTCTTGCTTTGTGATCCAAGGTTGCTAAGTAGCCTGTGTTCACAGAATCCTTGCTGTCTTTGTCCTGTAGCAATCTTGTCCAGCATTCAAAATATTTTCTCAGTTTTAAAAAAATTCTTAGGGATTTCCCACTGAAGGTCAAAGGCAGTCGTATATTTTATTTATTTTATTACAAGGCATGTAAGTAAAAATTTGCATATCTGAAAAAAGATATTAGATAGAAAACGGTAATAAAATTAACATTATTCTTTTAGGAAACTTGGTAATAAATACATTTTCCCTCAACAGTAAAATGCTTGTTATTTTGCACAATAATAAATACAGCATAGGCTCTGGCACAGAGAAAGGCCAAGGCTGGATACAAGAAGTCCATGTGGTTTCTTAAAAAAACTCAGGCAATTTATAAAGGTTTGGCATCCTGCATTTGATGCACTTTGAAACAACTTGCACTTTAATTTTAATTTTACTATGATTTTTAAACAGTCCCATAATATGAAAATATGAGAGGAAAAATTGATTATAAGATTTTTCATTTAAATATTTTCAAAGTAAGAGATGTGTAAACTCATTAAAAGCAATCCTTGAAATAAAAAAAAAAAAAAAAAGTGTCTTTGTGGCTATTCTACAAAAATGCAGATTTTTTTCAGCTGTGGATGATTAAGCCTGACCTGCCAACTGGCAAAGGACCAATCTCCGGTCAGTATATCAATTCTTTATACACTTTTTAAAAAGAAGTAAAAACAAGGAGAAAGAGCAAAGATTGTAGTATTCACTTCCCAAGTCATGACAGTTTGAGGTTCTTACACTATTATCCAAAGGAGAGTGGAGAAACAACAGGTATATTCCAGAACACTTCTCAGCATAACTTTGTGTCATACTGTTCTATACACTTTTTTCACTACCAACAGAAAAAGAGAGATATTTCCATGCATTGTGCTGTTCTTATGCCAGCACATATCATCACAATCACAGCTGTGAACCTAAGTCACTTCGATAGCCCAATCTAATATAGATTGATTGATTGTCCCACGACATAGTTAGATAATGTCTACAACATGCCACAAGCTCTGGCAAAGTCCAGTGTTCCTAAAGTACTGATAGGTCATGGCAAGACTTGGACTTGAGTTTGAAGGCCATGTTCTTGTTGTTCTTGGCAACTATTTTGCCCCAAAACCGCCTGGCTTTCTTGGGAATGCTCTCTCTCCGTTTCTGGTATGCCAGCCGCTTCTCATTCTTTTCCTTGCTGTCCCTCCGGAGCCGGACTTGCCGCACAATGCCTTCAAAGAGCTCTTTCACGTTGTGCTGTACAGCTGCCGAGGTCTCGATGAACTTGCAGTCAAACACAACAGCACAGGCTCGTCCCTCTGCAAAATTGCAAGGTGGATTATATCATGAAGTGTTACAAGCAGGGGGGAGGAAAAGCAGCCACAGGCTGCCACGTGCAAGTAGCTAATGCCATCATGGGAATTCCTCAAGCCTAATATAGGCACAGATAAGTCTTTAATCACCTGATGTTGCCTGCTAGCCCATGATTCATCTGCTCTGTGTCACCGTCCCTGCCCAGCAGGAGAGGGTGAATCCACTCTTGGAAAAGCCCAGTTCCTGCCTCCGGCTGTGAAGGGATCTGACTCACACTAAGACACTGAGAGCTGAGAGGTCAGCCTTGACTCAAAAACACCTGGTCATCTTACTTGCTGACTCCCTCAAGTTGCGTTGGAGGGTCATGACAGCACCTTCCATGAGCACAGTACAGCATAGGAGGCAGGACTCTGTACTCCTCCCATCCATGGGTCATGGATGAAAACCAGGGTCTCGGGGAAGGAGCAACTTTAGTGTGAGCAAACATGCATACAAACCCCTTAAATAGGGGCAGAGCTATGCCCATGGCTTTAGAGCTACATCTGAAATCACACTTCTAATGCTTAATTACATGAGCCTAAGTTAAATCTGACAGCTGTCCTTCACACACAAGATAATATATTCTGTCTTCTGGCCTGCTGTGAACTCATCAGCAGAATGACTAAAGTGACATGAACTGCCATCTTTCAAAAGATTTTTCAAGTGGGGCAAAGAGGAATGAGAAGGCAAATAGACATCCTTCAGCTCCTGATGAGCTACCTCAGTTCAAACACTTCACTTGGGGCAACTGTGAGAGGGGCCAGAGGAACTGTGCACAGCCCCAGCAAAAGTAAAATATTTTAGATCAGTTGGAGAATAGGAGACTGCAGCAGCTGCAAGAGAAGAAAGTGCTAAGAAGAGGAACCTACATTTCTCATGGGTGAAGACAAAATCACCTACTGCATTACTGCGTGCTATGTTGTGGCACCTGAGCCTCAGGCAAGATGAGTTTGCCTTGAAAAAGCAGACCTCAGGAGCTGTAAGCAGCATTGCCAGAGTCCCATTTATGGGCTTAGGGATTATTCATCTGTGTGCAGCAGAGGAACAGCTGTTTCAGCATCCCAAAGCAAGGTAGTAAGGAAACCTGTCCTGAAAGGCTGCACAGTCCCTGCCCAGACTAGCAAAACAAAGGGTGAGAGGAGGGAATTTTAACTCATCAGGAAGGACAGAGAATTGGTCATTAAAAAAGGGACAATCATTGGCAGCAGAATATGCATAAACATGTTATGCATAAACATGTGTCATAAATCCAAAGGATTTCCTGCCACCAGAGAAATCATGTGGTGCAGTGGTCTTACACTAGGAGCTGGAACGAAAGAAATTCAAGCTGCTTTATGATGTAGTTAGTAAATTCAGGAAATAGACTCTCTGACATGCAATGACACTACCAAGGGAGGCTTAAGAACCTGGCAGACCCCTCCCAGTCCTCTGCCCTTTATTCCAGTCCTCTGTTGTTTTACTGCTCTTTTATTACCCAGTCCTGTTCACACTGTACTCCCTCAGCCACAGCTCTGCATTTCATTCAAATGTTACTAGATGATTCTTAACATTTACATCAGCTTTACCCTCACAATTTTCCTTACCTGCCACTGAAACTTCACGGCACCTGACAAGGTCACTTTTGTTGCCAACCAAAATAATGGGGATGTCTTCTTTCTGACGTGCCCTGCGCAGCTGTATTCTGAGTTCAGAGGCCTTCTCAAAGCTTGCTCGGTCTGTGATGGAGTAGACAATCAAGTATGCATCTCCCACTTGCATGCAGTGGTCTCGAATCCATTCTCCCTCACGCTGTTCAAATTAAACAGTCAGACATCATTATACATAGAGCAGATTTTACTTAGGAAGCATAACATTAGAGAATCCAAATACATTCTCACTGAAACTGTAATCGGTATGGTTTGAATCACATACTAAAAGTAATTCCAATGTGGTGATGTTATGAATACGTCACCACAAAGGAGGGCAAAACCTGTCCCAGATAATTCATTGCACTGGCATTAGACTGGAATGAACATGGTCTGGAAAATGGCTTGAATGTTCTCTTTTATCATTAAAAAAATAAAGGTTTGTACTTCTCAGGCTCACACTACAGAGTTGTTAGGCATGCTTGGGCTTGATGCCGGGATGAGGTTAGTTCTACATTTTCCCTGATTACAGAACTATGGAAAACACTGATTTTCTTTCCCAAAAGATACCTACTTTTGATATTAGCAGTCACTCACATATACTTTTCTTTAGGCATTTGACTAGAACAAGAAAAAGTACCTTATTATCCCACATGTCAATCAGTATAATGGTTGCACCTTCCCCATCCACCATCAGGGTTCTTTCATACGTGTCTTCTGGAAAGAAAAGTGATACATTTGGAAGATATTATTTTGTGTCATCGTGTATGTAACAAAAAAACAAGTAGTTGAATACATACAGATTATTCACTGTTCAAGCTATAGAGCCATATTTTGTACTGGCTTCCATTCAGTTTTTCCCTCATTTCCACCAGCACTGAACATGCCCTCTGTTCATTACTGGTTGTCCTACTTTCCATGATATATGAAGGAAGCTGAAAGATCAGGAAACTAAATGTTCATTATTTTGGCTGCTACTCTCTTTATCTTAAGTGGGAGAGAGAAAATAGCACCAATGGAAGAAATAACCAAAGGCTGAACATCTGCCCCATGGGAGCAGCAGAATCCAGAGAGGCTGAGTAATGGAAAATATTTGCTTTCGCTTTAGCAGGGACAGTTTACGGGTGAACAGTCACTGCTGCTGAGAGCAATCAGCTAACAGCCTACCAAGCAATGAGGACAGGGCGTTGTGACATAAGAGCTGTTGAATTTTAGAGACGTTGAGACTTCTGCTGCATTCTAGTTCTCTCCCATTTCACAGTTTCCCACATCACATTTTATGTCAAAAAGCAAATGAATCCACAAACAACATAAGCTCAGTTATTTTGTACAGAGGTCACAAAAATTCCTACCTAGATTATAAATACCATGTGTCAAAGTTCTGCTTAGATCTGGAGGGGCTGTTCCCCCTCATAATTTTGATCAGCCTTTGCTATGAAATCTCAGTGTAACTTCTGCATCATAAATAAATTTTCCTTTTTTTCCCCCAAACAAGGGGACATATGGATAAGCAATATGAGTTTTAGACCTATCTCTAGTCTTGCATTGCTGGTCAGTGAAAAATCACAACCAAAGCTTTGGGTTTGTGAGCAAACCATTCCTTTCACTGCAGTGTTTAAGGGGTCTGTCCCAACCACACTTGTAGATAGGACTGTGTCTAAACCCTTGCCTCATAAAATTTCTACTGGGGACTAATGGGATGAACTTTCCCCTAAACTGTAATAAGAGTCTTTCCTTGAATCCAGGAATCTACACTCATGCAAAAGAATGAGACAAAAATATTACACTTTAAAATAAAATAGAGGACAGGCTTGACGCAACTTAAAATGCCAACACAAAAAATTTATCAAGACACGACATCTGGTTTCACAAGTTAGTTCAATCTCACATTCAGTAGCAAAGGCAGGCTGTAAAAGCAACTGTATTCTCAACAACATCCAAACTATTGCTTCTCTACTCTGTTACACATGGAGAGGCTAGAAATACTTAATCATGCCTCAAAAATATTATAACCCAATGGTCATAGTCAGTACTTATTTGCACCTTGGTCAATCCCAAGGAACTTCCATAGGATATACAACACACTGAAAGTAAGCAATTACTTCATCTCTTGCTTTTTTTACAATCTGACACTAAAAAAGGAGAGAAAACGATAGCAAGGTTTCCAATACTTTGGCAGAGCTGGCCTTGAAAATCTGTCACAGCTGCACTCCAAGTAATATTACTCAGGGCGCAAAGGAGAGAGGAAACCATATGGCTTTGAAAGGAGGAGAAGAAAAATGTCTGACAGGGTGAGCAAAGCTAATAATTCATTTTCTGACTGCTTGCCCAGGGATCCTACTCTAGTTCGCTGGTACAGAACTAGGAAACCCGTTATCAGAGGTACTACAGGCTGAGGGGCTGGTGGGGTTGAAGGAAAAACTGGTGGCAGAAGCTGAAGACAAAGCACACCTAAATAACTGATTCAGAGTTACTATACCATTGGGAATTTAAAATCTCCAAAGGCACAAAGATCTGTGTCCCCGGTCTGTGACAGCAAGCAAGGAAAATGAGGATACAGCCTTCCTGAAGCTGGGCTATATTAAACCCTGGGTAAAATCCCTCCTAACTGGAAAGGCAAGCACAAAACACTGTCCTGCCTGTGCTCCACTGAAGCCCAGAAACTCTTTGTTCTAGCACTGGCATCATTGCACCAATGGAGTACAGGCAGGAAAGGGAAGGGATACAGGAGAGACAAGGAGAGTCCTGCATACCAACGAGGAAAACCAGGCAGCAACCTAGTGACAGCATCTATCTCTAAGTCACAAGCTGATATCTGTTGCAGCACAATCCTGCCACATCAACATCTCATGTATAATATAGTTCAGAACTCGGTGACACATCTTCACCTTCTGTCTGATATAATCTTGGGGATTAAAGAACACTTTTCAATTGTAAACAAAGGAGAGGATGATAAGAAGCAGAAAACCTCAAAGACAATCCTACATCTTGAGCCTTTTCTCTCTATTTAGGCAACAGGAATTTTCTTACACTGTTGAATGACTTTTGCTTGTTATTTCTCTGGGGGAACCCATGCTGTGCAACATGAAACGGGGCAGAGGCATATTTTATTCAAATTCCATACAGTCTATGCTGAGGTAATGTGTTTATACAGAATGGCTGAGAGGACTCCTAATGGCAAATGTTTTGGAGGTGATTGAAAGACTCAACAGTGGTTTTCTATTTATGTATTGTTTCTAAGCATTTCATTCTCACAGACCACGAGGACCTTCAGCTGTATTCTCTCCCCAGAAAGCTGGAGTCAGCCCCATGAAGCCAGTGGTGACACAAATGTTGGACCATGATGAAAGCTGAACCAGCCTCCTGCATAGCAGCATCATATGCAGGAATGAGGCAACTTCTAACACCATGTATTTTGAAACTAATTGGCATGAGAATCTGAACTGTTCTCTTTCAGAGACTTTCAGTCATTGTTGGTGAGTACATTACTCATCTTATTTTGGTTTTTTTTGTTTTCTTAAGAGGAAAGCATATGTTGAATCAGCTTGGATGATTAGATCCAAATTATAATTACTACTGGCAGAGCTGTTTGCAAGCAAACACAAACACCCCAGGGCATAATGACCTACCTCCCAGCACCTCACAGTCACTGTCGATGCTGTCATGCACTCCTGCAAAGATGTTTGCTAGCGAGGACTTGCCTACGCCATGCTCCCCAATCAGCACCACCCGGTAGCAGTTACTGCAGGACTCAGAGGAGATGACAGAGTCGGATGACTCTGAGGACCAGCTCCTTCTGTAGTATTCATCGGGACTAATGGTGTATCGCTTCTGTGGGTTGTATTCATTGGAGTCTTTCTGGACCAGCAGATTCTTTCCATCAGCAGGGATGCTCCATCGCTGCTGCTGCTGCAGGCTGCTGTTGTGGGTGCGACGCATGGTAACGTTGTTGAGGGTCATTTTTTAGCCCTGGTGAGAAATAGGGAAATCACAAGCGTTTAGAAATGTATTAATGCCCTGTTATTAACTTCAAGGCAGCGTGCATCCTGATCTTCTATAGGGATCTAGTATATAACAAAAGAAAAACAAGAATTCCTGCATTATTTTGTAGTTCTTGCTATACCGAGAAACATTTCTAGTTAGTGAATCAGGGGCTTTTTCCTAGGGATGGTACCACTCTCACATGATAAAACCTGTCTTTACTTTGCCTTTACAAGCTCACGGCTGTGCTAGGCGCAGCCCAGCCCTAGAAAGAGCAAGGCATTGCTGTGTTCAGGAAGGAAGGAGTGTTATTCACCAATGCCGTCCTACATGGGAACCGCATCCCTGCTAAAAGGCTCCCTAGAGTACAGGCAACACCTAAAGGTACTGCTCCCCATTCTTTGCGCTTAACTCGGGGTGAACAGAGGCAGCTCTCCCAGTTGCCTCCAACTCCCAGTGCAGCTGGGCGTACAGCGCCTTTCGCGTTGTCTCAGTTAAGAGCTGAAAATTTTGAGAAAGAAGTAAGGCATTACCCATTGCACCTTTAGACAACCATGGCATGAGAAAAGAGCAACGAAATCCTTGCAGAAATGGAGTGGACCTGGGTCTCTTTTACAGCTGGGTAAACAAAGAAAGACTCTACTTCAGACAATGGCTTTTTGGCTGTTAGGAGGGAGGACACAGTCAAGTACAACAGCTTTTCTGAGGAGGAACAGTTTCTAGCCATTATTGGAGGTAGCACTGGGAGGAAAATCTCATAAATTAGGTATCATATTACAGATATTAAATCAACAACTTCATTTACTGCTCCATCAACTAGATAGATTTACTATTCTTATCTGAGCATGGCTTTTAATAACATTTTACTCAGCAAACTCTATTTTCCATTGCTTGGAGGTAGAGGACAATGATGTAATTCTTACAGGCTAGTAACTACCATTTTTAGGAAAGTTACTTTGATGCATTCCAGTTTCCAAAGTGACAATTATTTAGATATTTTGCTTTTTGCCATATAGCTGATATTTCTTGACTTTCTTCTCCGTATTAGTAATAGGATAACTGTCAGTAAAATGTACCCAACAGCTCTCAAACCTGAATAGTACTTGTAGACAAAAAAAATATACAGCAACGCAACAAAACCAACATGCACAAATCATCATTTTTTTCTGACAAAACTGCCTGTAAACTTATTTGAGTATATACACAGTAGGATATAGAACAAATATACAGTAAAAACACACTATATGAACTTACTATCGCATATGCAATATTTTCTCTACAGCAAACTGTACTTAGTGCAAAATTAAATATTTTGTATAGTCTCAGTCACAGTAACTTTGTCAGCAAGACATACGCCTAAAGTAGAAACCATGCACCAAGCAAAGGCTGTTTCACAAACAAAATTAAATATTTACTGCAGATGAACTTAAAATCGCATTTTGTCCTTGCAATTTCCTGACATAAAAGACCAGATGAGACAAGCCATCTCCAACTCAGTCAGAGTCTAACTCACAACCTGCAATAAACAGTCACTCACTAAACAGTCAATAACACAATTGTTTTCTGCTTTCGCCCCTAACAAATTATCATCCTTCGTTAAAAAAAAAAAAAAGTCAAACAAGTCCCTATTGCATATTCTGTTCCAAGCTCTAACTGGTTTTGATACCCCACACTGCATTGAGCTGCCTGAGACTCTAGCACCTATAGTAAAAGACTCTGTTTTAATCAACGTTGCCTTACTTCTGCCAGGCTCCTCCAGGCAGACCAGTCCTTCGCTTGCACTGCCCTTCTCTCTCAGAGGGCTGGAGTACGCTGAGCTGCCCTGCTGAAGTAAATCCTCTCCTGCTTTGGGGCTGCCTCTTTAATTCTTTCTGAGCAAACCTGGTTTATATTAAGCCCATCTGATCAGAGACAGGGCTTTTCCGTGACGTGGTTGGCCTTTCTGTACAACAGCCAGCCCCCATCTGGGAGAGAGCAGACATGCAGAAGAGCAAAACTTGCAAACAATCTCAAAAGACTTACTCAAAATCATATGATTGTCTTAATATTGGCAGTAAAATAAACACATTTGGTTCTTGCATGATGAAAACAGGAAAGTGGAAAAAAAACTCATAATAATACATGACATTTCACCTCACTCCATTTTTCATTCAAACATTATCAAAATTAATGATGTTTAAAAAAAATACATAAGTTGCATTAATGCATAAAATGAGGCAAATGTATTATGTTCTCTGTCTGCAAAATGCACTTAACCCCCTGTTGGACAAAACATTTCTTCGGAATTAAAGATCTGAATGTTATTTTGGAATTATCTTAAAAGTAGGAACATAAACTGTTTCTTGGTTGTTTTTTTTTTTTTAAATAAAGCTTCCAGATATACAATCCTATTTTTCTCTGTCAGTTTCCAAGTGACTGCAAACAGTTTCCTGAAATAAATGAACACCTCTCACTTCTGCTGCAACCCTTTACTGGCAAGGGCTTGGAAAGACATCCAGCTACAAATTCAGTGCTAGTCCAGTGGCAAAGTTGCATCAGAACACACAGAGCTTGGACAAAGTTGGAGTACCACAGTGCCAATTCTATCCACAGTTGGTTAGGAAGGAAGAATATCTAGTGGACATACCACAAACCCTGGGTTTGCTCTTTAAATTTTCATAGTCACAAAATTCATTGGCAGAAGAAATTTTGCCAGAAGGAAAAAAAACCAGCCTGTAATGTTTTCCACTGAGTGACACTTCTAGTAACATATGCAAAATATTTCTTGATTAACAGATAAAGAGGAGTAAACTTCCACAGAGCTCTTTTGTAGGTGTACAACAAGTTATATGAAAACATATGGAAACTACAGTCAACTTTCAATTTCCAGATTCTGGATTAACTATGATGAGCTCAAAATCAACCTCACATAGCTTTCCTTTGTATTTATAGTCTCCTAGTTACAAAATCCACCCCTGAAACTAAATGGTGACTAATTCTTATCCTGCACACTGGATGTCAGAAGAACTTAACCGCTGAGCAGGCGCAAGAACATATTTTTTTATGTGTCCATTCTTCCCAGCTACAGGTGAGCTTACCATTAACTGACAACATACCTTTTTTAAGGGGAGCAGAAATGCACAGCAAAGAATATCTATTGCTATGACTGCAGCCTATTCCTTATTTCACGTTCTTCCACTGTAAAATTGATTGTTCTTCCTCTGAAAATGCAGACTTTTACAAAATTCTTCAGCTGAAATCTGCTTGCTTTGTTTTCCCTTTGCCTTTATTACATTCCTTTGTCTTTTGTGAGGATTTTCAGGGCCCTTCTGAGCCCATTCTCGAGCTTAGAGAGCCAAGAGCATTTCCCAAAGTAACACATTTTCATCAATTTACATGGAAATTATTCGGGAGGGAGAAATTGGACAAAAATATATCCTGATTTATTTTCACCTTTATTTCACCGCTTTGCAGCAACTGAATTGGTCCCCAGCTCTGCATCTCCAACTCACCTGTCATTTACACAGCAGGCTCCAAGCCTCTGCTGCTGTGGTATAATCCCAAAGAGCACAAAGGTCACTTCCTTCTGTATAGGATGTACAGAGGTGCTGCTAATGCTCACTGCAGAAAATGAAACAACATCTCTGTCAGGGAAGGTTTATGGCATGGCCAGTGATTTGCAAGAAGCACTTTGCTCTTTTGATTTTAGTGTACTCAGCATCACTTCTGAAGTTGCTCATGGTTTTTGAAACATGCTGGAAATCACGAGGGAGAGTGGGTGGATGGAGCATTGTGCTCTTCACCTTGGGTTCACTTAGCCCTCTTTAATTTGCCTATAATTTGTCACCGTGAGCAAAAGAGCAAAACCTGTCCACCACGGGACTAGAGAGATTTATGGACAGATTGATCTCAGCAGAACTGTAGGCTCTAATGCCTCACCCAAATATTTAACACATATTGTTGTATAAAGCACAAACAGCAGAAATAAACCAAAGTCAGAAAAACTTTTATGTTTCATTACAGTTAATGTTAGATTAGGAATTACTAAACATCATCTTTCATATAAAATTTCATATAAAATTCAAATCAGACAAAGAAAGCATGGCCTTCCAGTGACCACACAGTATATCTCTTCTATAAAGCCATCTATAAGGATGGCCCAAGCCACAGGACAAAGCTCTTGCACTTGGGAAACATGCAGATGTATCTTCCATTGTACCATCTCTTCTAAGCCTGTTGGAGTTTTCCAGCTGGGCAACTAAGTGTCCGGACCCTCTTCTGAACCTCTTGTCTGCCTCCACGTGATGAGGAGTTCTCATTCCTCAGGGAATGCCATCAGCACTCATTGATTTCAATTACTGCACCTCTGGGGGAAAATTTTCCTCATTTTATTTTCAAGTTGGTGAGAGGTGCAGAATTTTCAGCCTCTTGGTACTTATTCACAAGAGAAAACAACACAGTGATCAGTAAAAAATATGAACTGAGCTCACCTCAGTAAGGATGACTATAGGCTTAGATTTCCAAATACAACCTCATAGACTGATAGAGGCTGATGCAGTCCTGGACTTCTCATCCCTCTTGCACTCTTCACTGGACAACATCTCTGCAACTCAGACTGCCTCAGACATAGGCACAAGAAGAGACAAACCTGAAGGCCGAGTGCTGTCATAATGCACACAAGTGCTCAGATCTTACCACCTAGTGCAATATTAAAACCCAAAGCAATAGCATTTCAACCATCTTATCCATTCCGTGCTTCTATAATCTCATCTTAACGGGGCCTTCCCTGCAGCCAGGATGAAATAACCATTGCAGGGTGAAAACTCTGTAATCTGTCTCCAGCCAGTTACATTAG
The DNA here is from genome assembly GCA_033558105.1 of Coccyzus lansbergi. Taxonomy (NCBI): domain Eukaryota; kingdom Metazoa; phylum Chordata; class Aves; order Cuculiformes; family Coccyzidae; genus Coccyzus; species Coccyzus lansbergi. The sequence goes on from JAUMJK010001769.1 coordinate 138,944, forward strand.
ACCAGATTATGCCCAGAGCAACTAGGCAAAAATTTTCCATTGGTTATAAAACAGCAGTGCTTTAGATAACACTTGATTAGCCATTTTGTATTTATGTATATGAAGGTAAAAGTAGTTCCTAAAATCTCCTTCTGGCATAAGGGTCAGAGAAGTCAGAGAGGAATTGAATCAACTTGAGGGGGGAGGGAAATACAAGAGGGGAAAAATAATCTCAGAAAAGCAGGGGAAAAAATGGATCTATTTTACTGGAAAATTAAGGCAGTGTCTGAAAACACACTTTCAACCTATACATTTAGTAGAGTACATCTTCATTTTTCTTTTCAGAGGACCTGATTTTGTAGACTGTGCTCCCAAAAGTTAATTGCCTGTAAAATAATAAAAAAAAAAGTCCACCCCCTTCCTCGCCTACAAATCACTGCAGCTTTTAACCATTTGCCCTGCTTCTTCTACCTGCCAGTGCTGGCTGACCCTTTGCCATTCTCAGTCACACCAATAGTATCAGTTATGGACAGAAATGGTTTGGGGTCTAGGCACAATGCCAAACTGAGTAATACTGGGCACACCACAAATACCCACAGGTCTGTAAGCCTTAGGGGAGCTGCTCCAATGCCCCCATCCATTCTTGCAGCACGGCAGGTCACAGGCAGCTCAGTATAACAAAAAGTAAAAACATATGTGCAACAAATGGTAAGAAGTTTCATGCTGAGTGGGAAAGGTAACAGGGATAAAATACTCCAAAATTAGGAGGTGTGAAGGAAGGAAATGAAGGATTATGCGCCTGAGGAGTACTACTGAGGGTCTTCAGTTGGGGACAGGGAAGAGAAAGACACTCAGAAGCTAAGGAACAATAAAACTTGGATTTCTTTTAATAGAAAAAAAAAGACTTAGGAGCACCTGAAAGTGCCCTCCTATCTAAAAAAAAAAAAAAAAAAAAAAAAAACAGTGTTTAATTAATTTGTTCCAACACCTTCTTTAATTAATTTGTTCCAACTCCTTCTTTTCTTCCACACTGCAGCAGCATTTTTATAACTCTTTAACTGAGCACTAAAAGCAGAACATGATCATTTGGTGATGGAACACAAGGATAGGGAAGTAGCACTGATCTGTACTCCTTGTGCACAAGATAGCAGTAAAAGCCAGCATTAGAGCTCTCAGGGAATAGGATTGCCTTTAATCAGCTACCACATTAGAGAACCTCTCATTAGTCTATTACCTGCAGATAATCTGGATTCTGATGTACCAAAAGGGAGTTGTGTTCCATATCCATGTACTGGAGAGCCTTAGTGACCGTAATGGTTGTTCAAAAAAAGTCTTGTCCCTATTAATGCATTAAAAGCCAGCAGAGTAGAATACTCAGCAGAAAGTGAGAAATGAGCAGCCAGAGGAAGTTACGCAGTTCAGTCCATAATAAAATACAAGTTACTTTTCAGCCTAGTTAACTGAAAAGAAAAACAAAACAACTATCAGCTGTGGGGAAAAAAAAAATGTAAATATCAAATTGCAAAAATTGATAATTTCAGTAAGAGTAAGTTATAAAAACGACGGCCTATTTCCCACCCTTGCATGACATTAACGAATTCTGCCAATAAGTGTCTGGGGAACAGGATTACGTCATGTATGACATAAATAAGTATGCCTTACAAGTGGAATCAATGCAAACAAGAAAAATCTTAATACCCTAATAATAGTGGGATCTCAGCTAGCCATAAATGTTCTTGGAATTCTGAACTAAAAAAAGCCCATTTATACAAGTGGCAACAGCACAGATGATTTTTTGTTGTTAGGATATTTTTAGTGCATCAAAGGCATCATTGCAAGCAGGTTCAGGAATCGTGGTCTCCTTTGCAGGTGCAGGATTCACAAGTTTCAATAACTTGATTTTATAGCACTAAATCATGGTGGTAATTTAACCATAGAAACTTTTATATCAGCAAACTATAGGTTAGAATCTTCAGCAAGATAATCTGGGACTCCAAGTGTCAGAACTGTTAGAGGGACACCCAGAAAAAGGTCTTTTGCTCTGGACATGCTTTCTTCTTTACCATAATGCCCAAGACTCTTAGATCAAGTGCAGCCAACAACAAGTACAAGTACTGGGGGAGGGCTGGTTGGCTGCACCAACTGGATGAGGGAAAGTCTGTGGATGTCATCTTCCTGGACTTCAATAAAGCCTTTGACACAGTTTCTCATAACACTCTGCTAAGGAAACTGTCAGCCTCTGGCCTGGACAGGCACACACTCTCCTGGGTGGAAAACTGGTTGGATGACCAGGCCCAGAGAGTGGTGGTAAATGTTGTTAAATCCAGCTGGAGGCCAATGACAAGTGGGATTCCCCAGGGCTCAGTGCTGGGTCCAGCCCTGTTCAATGTCTTCACCGATGACCTGGATGAGGGCATTGAGTGCTCCCTTAGCAAGTTTGCAGATGACACTAACCTGGGTGGAAGTGTGGATCTGCTGGAAGGCAGGGAGGCTCTGCAAAGAGACCTGAACAGGCTGGACCACTGAGCAGGGTCCAGTGGGATGAGGTTTAACACGGTCAAATGCCGGGTCCGGCACCTGGGGCACAACAACGTTATGCAGAGCTACAGACTAGGAGAAGTCTGTCTAGAAAGGTGCCAGGAGGAGAAGGACCTGGGGGCATTGGTTGACAGCCGACTGAACATGAGCCAGCAGTGTGCTCAGGTGGCAAAGAAGGCCAATGGCATCTTGGCCTGTATCAGGAATGGTGTGACCAGCAGATCTAGGGAGGTGATTCTCCCTCTGTACTCGGCACTGGTGAGACTGCTCCTTGAATCCTGTGTTCAGTTCTGGGCCCCTCAGCACAAGAAGGATGTTGAGGCTCTGGAGCAAGTCCAGAGGAGAGCGACAAAGGTGGTGAAGGGATTGGAAAATTGGCCTTATGGGGAGCATGTGAGGGAGCTGGGGTTGTTTAGCCTGGAGAAGATGAGGCTGAGGGGAGACCTCATTGCTCTCTACAACTACCTGAAAGGAGGCAGTAGAGAGGAGGGAGCAGGCCTCGTCTCCCAAGTGACAGGGGACAGGACAAGAGGAAATGGCCTCAAGCTCTGTCAGGGGAGGTTCAGACTGGGTATCAGGGGAAAAAAAATTCAGAGAAAGTGTCATTGGGCATTGGTAGAGATTGCCGAGGGAAGTGATTGATTCACCTTCCCTGGAGGTATTTAAAAGATGGGTAGACAAGGTGCTCAAGGACATGGTTTAGTGGCAGATAGGAATGGTTGGACTTGATGATCCGAGGGGTCTTTTCCAACCTGGTAATTCTATGATTCTATGATTCTGTGACTCTATGATGTACATAAAAAAACCCTGGCAATGAAAGCAAATTTTACTTCTGAACTATTGCATGTCGTGACCAGAGATTGACTTTCAGGCCCTGGTTGCATTTATCTACATGAAAAGCCTATCTGGGATAGGAAGGGAACACCACTAAGTTAACCTACCTCAGCTTGCAAAACTCCTCTGGTTTTACATCATTAAAGGGTGTTTTGCACTCATTGTCTGGGCAGAAGAATCCCATTTCTGGGACAGCTGTTGACATGGGGTCCTGGGCAGGGTAATGAAGCCATGGGGGCTAGGCAGGACTTTGGGAACCCTCAGGGCACTGGCACCCACTTGGTGTTCTCCTTGAGGAAAGGTTGTGACACATAGTTGAGGTTCGGCCAAGGTAAAGCTGAATTCAGCAGGACTGGATTCAGTTGAGGTCACACCAGGGCTGTTATTCACATCTGCACCAGGGAAAAGGTGACTTGTGAAAACACACAGGGCATGACAGTGGCTAAACCAGCTACGCTCTTCTTCCAAAACAAGATCAGGCCACAACTGAAGTATGGTGTCTGAGCATCTCACGCCTCCCCAGCTCTCTCCGTACTGCACAAACGACTAGGAATAACAAAATCACAACTAAATATGGTCTGCTTGGACGAAGCCAACGGCTCTCATCGTTCCCCGTTTACAGTATCGTCCATCTGGTGCCCCTGGTTCAGCGCTCAGCTGCCCGCTTACCACACCAGCACCCAGTGTTTCATGTGATTGCTCAGTGATTCACCGCTTTGTTTGGATTTTCTGGCTCCCAGGCTTGTGTTTATCAGCAACACGCGTACACTCTCCAGCTTCACGCTGCAAGTGGATTGGAGACTTACAAAAGGTCTTTGAGTGAGATGCTCTATACAACCAAGTACAATTAATGTCTATTTAATTGAACAAAGGCAGGTATTTATTTACACAGCTTCACTCTGTGTATTTCAGTATGCACTTTCCATTTTTCAGAAACGGAAGAGGTGAAAATTAACATATAAGTGAAGGTCTGGTGTTCATTTTCTGTCTGAAGATCTAACTGTTCATCTCTGTTGTAATGTGTCCATGGCAAAACAACTGAGCACCAGACCCTACAGGCAGGATTCACTTCACCTCATTTAAACTACTTGCCCAGAGGAAACCAGACTAACCAGACAGCTCCAGGGTGATTCATCTAATACAGGTTTCATGAATCATCCATGGAGATGCCTCTCTCCCCATTAACAATAAAGGGACCCCAGGGAGATTATTCTCTGGGCACTAATGCTACCCTTAAACTGCACTGTCTGAAAGCTAGACTGGCACTCAAATTGAAATGAAGCAATCCCTAACAGTGCAAAGGCAAATTTTCACAGTGCCTTTTCAGATGGTCAATAAGTAAGACAAGGTTTAAGCTGTAATTATTACTTATACTATGCTGAGAAAAACAATCCTGTTGTAGTACAAGAGATGCATAAATACACAAGCAATTTGGCTACAAAACTGCAGAAACCAGTACATGTACCATGTGCAGTATGGATGGCAACACGGGGCCTTTTCCCAGTAGACACTGGAAAACTTCTGGGGATGAATTCCTTTTGTTAGCACCCACACTGACCAAGAACCAAGTGTTGTTTCCTCTCAGCCTCTGGCATATGGCAGCGCCATTTGTGATGGCTGAGAATTTTCTGCAATGCTTCTGCAAATCGGTACATGCATCACTGTGCATCACAACAGACACGTCTTACTCCATCAAGCCAGCCTCCTGAATAAAGGAAGATCACAGTCAGCACATTTTACAAGGAGCATTCTCAATAAAATACTGGCCTTTACAGTGCTGTCAGCTTCAATCTTACTTTGTAAAGCCGGTTCTTTGGCAGTGAAGGCTCTCACATTCCTATAGGAGCCAGAAAAGGGTGATACAGCTACAGCAGGTTCTTCTCAAGCCCTCTGGACGGGACACATATGTATGCCCATGCTTAAGCTTCTTCTGTTAAGGAGGAATTTCTTCACTATGAGGGTGGTGAGGCACTAGCACAGGCTGCCCAGGGAAGCTGTGGCTGCCCCATCCCAGGAGGTGTTCAAGGCCAGGTTGGATGGTAACTTGGGCAGCCTAGTCTGATGTTAGGTGACCCTGCCCATGGCAGGGGGGTTGGAACTAGAAGATCTTTAAGGTCCCTTCCAACCCAAACTATTCTATGATTCTACAATCACCACCTGTTTGTCTTTCAATTTCGCTCTCATGTCTTCATAAAATGTGTTCATTTTCAAAGCAGATAGTAAATACCAGAGCTGGGCATAATTAAAGAGACCTCATTAACAACTAAAATCAACTAGTTTGATGATTAGCAGAGCCTTTATTGCTTCCTCTGGATTGTTGTCCTGTGCAAACCATGCACCTGCAAAATATACATCTTTTTGATAACATATGAGAAAATACCACCCTTTTCAGAAGCAGTGAACTGCAAGGTCTCTGTCACAAACATTTTTCCTTCTTCATGGTAATTAACACATTCTTTAATGCTTTCTGAGCATTTTCTACACTGAAAGTTGTTAAAGTTTAACATTAGTAAGGAAGGGACTGTCCCCATGAAGACACAGAGCATAGAATCATAGAATCACTCAGCCAGATTGGCAGATTTAGATGCTAAATGAAAAATAGCTAATTCAAAGTCACAAGTTCAAGGAAAGTAATTCTAGCATAACTCATAAACTAGATCTGATTGTTGACTCTTTACCAATCTCCGTTATGTCACATATACTTACCCTTTTAAAAATAATGAACAACCCAGTGACAAATGTAGCCATGACTGAGGATTAGCAGCCACAGTACGTTTCTGCATGCTGTGGCAAAGCAAAAGAAAGAATAAGCTCAAGCTCATACTTGAGAAAGTAAGATATAGTGCCTTGCAGATTTGAATGTGATGCACTGTCTCTAATATTAATTACTAATCTCATTAAAACTGCACAAATCACCTGGTAGTAACCTTTTTGTTTATTTAAATTCTGCGTCACTACTTTAGTTATTGTCTTTCCATGATGCACTTGTGGAGTATACACTTCCCTGCAGCCAGAGCAGCAAGTTCCCAAAACCCACCTCTTTAAATGCACAAACTGTGCTTATTATCTTTGGTGGAAAACTGATTTATCAAACAACAGCATATATGGAGAAATTCCTCAGCATATTGAAGAGACCTTCCTGTTCATTTTCACCTCACCAGCTACAGCAGATGGAAGGAACTGCCAAGTTCAAAACTGCATCACAACTCTCACAGCTGCCATGGGAGCCACCTCCTGTAGGGCTCAGGCAAGCCAGGAACTTCAGCCCCCACCCTAGACAGGGAACCGGTAGGGAATCACAGCTGAGACAGGCCAGACCAGAAAACTTGGGGGTCTTTATCACTTTGTTACATATTCAAACCTGTGTGGCTGTAATTGACAGCAAGCATTAAAAAGCTTAGCCCCAGCTTTTATTTAACACAGCAAATCTGAAACATCTTAATGATATAAATAGCTACCATTAAAACTCGGTGTTACCCAACGACTGAACTAGGTTATAGTGTTTCTCAGTTTAATTGGGGATATCCCAATATATAAATAGGTTGGTGTTATGTTTAGCTGGGTACAAGGATTACGGACTTGCTTAATGCAGAAGTAGATCCTGACAGATCACTTGGGAAAGAGAAAGAGATTAACATGACTTTAGTAATACAGCCTAGTCACAATGACAAACCACACATAGTGGGTTTCACTAATTAGGGATGTTCATTGATGACAGCGGTCTGCATCTCTATTGCTGATGCCATTTTCCATGATAAGACAAGGGCATCCCTTAAGTATTATGAGACAAGTAAATACTCCAAGGGAACAACGCAAAGATTAAATTACCACTGACCCTAAGAGCACATGCCAGGGATTAGACAGCACATGTTGCACTCCCTTGTCCTGCCTCTCATTAGCAAGGCACTCCATCCAGCAGAGGTTGGATTTCAGTGGTTGTGGTGTGCAGTTTCATTCAAACATCTGGAGTAGATCTCCGTACCCTTAGGTCCTGGGCTTTAAATCAGTAAAATGATACATGCATAGCACAGTGCTTGTGAGAAATGTTCAAAAAAAGAAATCATAATTGATGTGGAAAATATTGCTAAAATAGTAATTTTCTTCTAAGTATTTAAAAAAGAACTTCTGAAATGGTTAAACAGTTGGAGATTGAAAGAAGTGGAAATAACATCATTATTATTTGACATACAAAGTCAGAGACCAGCCTCAGCGTGCCAAGCACTATACAAACATATATCAAAAATATAGCCCTTGTCCCAGACAACTGTCAGCCTCATTATTTTACTAGAGGCATGGAAAACAGAAGGAATTGGAGAGCACTGGTCAGTAGGAAAGGCAATGGACAGAGCAAATCATCATCACAAGAGACATTAAATACTTGCAGAATAATCAAAAACTACTTTTATGTAGACTTTTACAGATAATTAAACAACTCTGAGGTTTGAAAGGATCTTCTAGACACAATGGACAGCACAAGGACAAGTATGAAAGAGTGGAAACTGGATAATTTCTCCTTCATTGCTATGGCAAAGAAAAGAGATTTTATTTCAGGCACAGTCAAGTACATTTCCCTACAGAATTCTAAATAGCTTTGAGACTTTTAACACACCTTTACTTTTCCTACGGAATTTTTTATTCAGTTTCAGGTCATGTTTGTAATCTATGACAGAACACAACACTTGACTTTAGAGTGTCTGTTAGTCTGAGTCCCACTTGGTTTTCTCAGAAACAAAAATCACAAAAACCAGTTAACCTGTCCACATATATATGTTTTCTCATTTTCTTTCATTTTTTTAAGAACGTTCAGCATCTTAATCTGAATTTCAAGAAATAAGCAATAATTTCTTGATGCCTTGATGGCTTTATACTTCCTTCACTTCCATTTCTCATTCTTGTACCATAAAAAAAGAGTGCCTGAAAACTAAGTTCTTACCAAACGTATTGAGCCAGGCATGAAAAGTTGTGCCTGGAAATGTAAAATCCTTTATATTAAAAGACCAAAGACTTGCCTGTGTTGGAACATAATGAAATATTAAGACAACCACAATGGAAAAAGTGGAATAGATTTACAGTTTTAAAATAGCATGCATGGTACAAAAGTTCATGGGTCTATTTAAATTTCAACAAAAAAGCTCATTTCATTTTTTTTTCATTAATGAAGAATGCATTCATTGTGGGTTTTAAGTGCCTTAATTTAGAAGTCGAAGGCAGTTTTTATTAATAGCACATGTAATCTTGACACAGGAGATTCCTGTGGCAGATTCATTTGCTCCTTAAACTGGCACCCTTGGCATCAGTAGGAAAAAGGGCTGAGTAAGGCCACACCTTGCACACTGTGTTCAGTTTTGGGCCCCTTGCCGCAAGAAAGACATTTCAATCCTGGACTATGTCCAGAGAAGAGCGACTGAACTGGTGAAGGGGTTGGAGAATAAGTCTTATGAGGAGCAGCTGAGGGAATTGGGTTGTTTATCCCAAAGACAAGGAGGCTGAAGGGAGACCTCATCACTATCTACGACTACTTGAAAGGAGGTTGTAGGGAGGTGGGTGTGGGTCTCTTCTCCCAAGTGATAGGCATTAGGATAAGAGGAGATAGCCTCAAACTGTACCAGGGGAAGTTCAGATTGGACATCAGGAAAAATTTCACACACTGAAAGTGCCTTCAGACACTGGCACAGGCTGCCCAAGGAAGTGGTTGAGTCATCATCTCTGGAGGTATTTAAAAGGTAGGTAGATGAGGCACTTGGGGCTATGATTTAGTAGTAGACAGGTACAGTTGGACTCAATGATCTCTAAGGTCTTTTCTAAACTAATGATTCTATGATTCCATGATTCTGAGAACTGCTGGTCAAGGGGGACTCTTGGTGACAGCAGGGTCCCTGTTGGCAGTGCCACCTCACTGCTGTCCTGTGGGCAGGGTGGGCACTCTGGCCATGTCCTGAGGAGAATCCACAAACGTACATCCCTACCCCTCTGAAAGGAGACATCAGTACAGATGCCAACATGAGCCATGCTGGAACCCAGGTCTAAACCTCTGAGGGACAAAGGCCCCAGGTTACTACACTGCTATAGAGTACAGACAAAGGTATTGGGAAGGGAAGCAAATACGATACTCCAAGGAATGCAGGGAAGAAGAGGGCACCTTGTTGGCTCTCACTGTGTGTAGCTGACAGCTTCTTCTACTTCATTCTGTTTATTAGTACTCCTCTGACATACAGGGGACACTGGCAGAGTAGGACTTGACACCACCACTGAGATTTCTTTAGTTGCTCTGTAAGGATTCAATTCATCTCAACCTTTTCATGGGAATAGTTTGTGAGAGCCAGGGAAGAAGAGAAAATATATACTCCTCCCGCCTTCTTGAGAAGACAAATAGCCACCACAAAATCCCCCTGTCTTGTACAGCTTGACATTGCAGTAAAAGATTAATCAAAATAAATATCCCAGAATCCACCTTATCAGGAGCCCAGAGAGACACTGTGCTTCCCAGACTCACAGATTCCCAGTCACTCTGTCTTTGGAGAAAGCTGTGTTCCACTGTGTGACCACCGAAATAGGAGACCACAGCTCAGGAACTACAGTGGGCAGGCAAGGACAACTATACCTGCACGGAGTAGCCCAGCCCTGCAAGAAAGAGGTGGGATTTCCTTAGAAACCCGAGGTTATGATGTGACCATAAGTCCAAGAGGCATCTGAAAACTCTTGAGTAAAATCTCTAGAAAGGCGAGGAAGAGTGAAAAAGCAAGGGGGAGGTTTTAAGTAGACTGTCATGCAATTGTAGAGTGGTGGTGAAAGAGAGCCCAGAGCTGCAATGACATGTCTGTCCCTCTGATTGCCCTTTGAAGGAATTTGAGGAATGCCCAGAATGCATCTGAATACTGTACAAAATGATTTTTAACTTCTTCTTGTCATAAATACAAAGCGTGAGTGATTTCTGGCCCCAAAATGGGAATTTCAAGCCATCCTGAATGTAAAAGGGCAAGAGCTCTCATTTCCAGTGGAGTCTCTGAAATAAGCTACAGAAAGACTAAGGCTAGCAAATGATAATTTCCAGTTGCTGATGCTTCCAGTGCACAGAGCAGAGCTGTCACGAGCCGCAATGTCTCTCAGGAGAGGAGAGAGTGATGCCAGGATTGCAAAATCCCTTTATATTAATCATTTTATATAAAATTTCCAGTGGAAATATTTTGGCACATCTGCACTTGAGAAAGTCCATTAAAACCTTATATGAAATATGTTTCTGCTTTTCAAAATTTCCTTCTTTTCTGTGCTCCCCTGATAGTTCAATATTTTCGAGCTGCCCCTGAGGCAGTTCTGTTGTTTCATCAACCAGCAAGCAGTGGAAGTGAGGGAGTTGTAGCATCAGCCCGCATCCACTGGCCAGATAAGATGCTATCTCACCAGTTTGCTTCCAAGGTGACTAACTGCATATTTTATCTTGTAAGAAGTTGTGCAATGCCACAAACTTTTATCCTATTGTTATCACAGCCATGGGGAAGAATTCAAGGTAACTGCTCCCTGGCAGGGACCCAAATAACATGGAAATGCTAAGTTCCAAGGGATCCTCTGCTCTTTAGCAGCACAATCACCTTTACCAGTCATTACATAAATTGGCATAGTTGGTCTTTGTTCTGGAGAGGTTGTTCTTAAAATGTGCTTTGGAGGATCTGAGAGCAAAGGACGTGTTTGTGATGGGGGGGCTTGGGGTGAAGTCACCTCTCAACCAGGTTTGCTAGAGACTGGAAAGCAGCAGCAGCACAGGGAGCCCTGGGAATCCACCTGGCAACCAGGGGAGATGTCAGAAGAAAAGACACAAACAGATAAAGGAAAAGGCAACAGCTCCAGCCTGAGTAAGCCCTGCTGGCTGTGCCATCTGGTTTTTAAGTGTTGCACAGCAGGGAGGACAGTGTCTCCTAACCCAGTGCCCTAACTGGGCAGGGTCAGGGAGGGTTCTGCAACCTGTGCACAGAGCAGGGATCTGAAAAACATGATAAAAACTCAATACACTCTAACCCACTACTGCAGCCCAGATAAGGCCTGCCAGTAAAATAAAAGACCCATAGTGTCATGTGCATAACCCTACCAAATGTATGTATTGTTCTTCAAAACCTTTCAAAAACATGACAAATTATCTTAATGCAGATGTTTCTTTATGTATTATTCCTTTTTCATGCATCTGCTTCTCCTCTTACAGGCATTTTATGGCACTTAGGTAAATGGTTTGGTAGATTTCTAAACTGCCAAAGGCACAGGTAGTTCTCATGACAATAAGGATGATAGATGATACATAGCCTTGCATCCTTTTATCACACACACTGTCCTCATGGACCTCACTGGCGAGATAAACATGAATAAGGATTACCGCACAATAAAACTAACTCTAAAACAAAGAAACAAAGGAGGATGACAGAGAGTCAGAATAATTTATGTGGAATATCGACAAACTGTCAAAATAGAATTTTTTTTGTTTTGTTTTTCTCTTTATCAACAAACATTTTTACATGCAGTGCAATGCCGGATCCACTGGTGGGTTCTCAACCAGTGCTTGTGCACATGGGCTTTGGGTGAATTTACACATGTGGCAGTGAGTGCGTAGAGCATGGTCTGCACACAAAACTAAACTGCTGTACATGCAGAGAGAAATACAGCTGAAATGGGGTTGGGCTTTTTTTGAAGACATCTATTTTCCTCAGTACTAAAAGATGATGAACAGAAGAATCTGCTGGCATTATAAAACAAGATGACTAAGTAACCAAAAAGCTACCCATTGTGGGTGAGGGGCTAGAACATATACAAAAATATTTATGTATGCATGCAGATTGTTACATTTTCCATTATAGTTCTTTATATTTCAGAAAATAAAGAATCTTAACCAACTGCCTAGTTATTTAAACAACTGTGCATTTTATAGCTTTTCCATTTTGTGTGGTCTTGCTTTCATTATTTCATGTGTACCATTTACCACCTCCTGTTGCCAGTGGTTTGGATTCCATTTCTAGGAGTTTTCTGTTAGGTCACTGCTGCAGCAGATACCAAACAGCAATGCTGGCTATGACAGTATGTACACTCAAGTCACGATTTATTATTTTTGGTTCCTAAGAGTATACATGATCCTAATCAAATTCATCAGTATGCAAGTCAAGTGTGCTTGATTAATGCTAGTGAGGAAAATATGAGGGTAGATAGGCATGTAATTTCTGCTTCGTTTGAAAAACATATTGAAAACTGAAAAACTATATTAGCGCAAAGCCTATTTCTAAAATATTAACTGTACTTTGTCTTTCTGTATCTGTTAGCTATAGGTAGTAAGAGGTTGTGAGCAGGGTTTCTCCATCGCTTGTTGCAATGTGGTTATTCTTCTGGAGGCATATTTGTGCATAGTATTGCAGCTTCATCATAGATTGTCCCTGAGGCAATGAAATATTTATAGAGATCCTTCCATGCATTTGAATTGCAGCATGCATAACGGTTGCACAGATCCCACATTCAGAAGAAGACTGAAACATCTTGTCCCCACTGCTTTCAGTAGCAGCAACCTAAACAACTTAAAGGATCAGGACCATGGTCCCTCACCCAAGAGGTACAAAATAAAAGCCAATTTGTACCTGGCTGCATTACAAGACACTGTTAAGAAACAGAAATCATAGCAGTACAGGTTCTGCAAACCCTGGAGCTGTGCCACAGACACCGCTGTGCCACTTGTCACTTCACCTGTTAACACAGGTATGCATGAGACAACAGGTCCTTGATACCAGTAGATGTAGGTAACCATAGGTATGAAATACAGATTTATACAGTAACAACTCTTTCATGCAAACATTTTGCTAGAAGCTACATCCCGCAAAGAGAAGTGCCAGCTCCAGCTGAGCAGTGTGTTACTCCCACAGCAGCATAACCTTCCTTTTCTGGAAGCGCATGGGTAACTGCACAGTCTGATTTACCGTAGCTCCACCACCCACACAGCAAGTCCATTGGCTAGTGTCTCACAGTATTTCAGTAATCCTGTTCATCATAAATAGCAGGTAGTTGTTGCTGCAGGTTGCACAACAGCTTACAACACTTCAATACTCTGGTGTTGCAGAGCACTGGCAGCAGCACTGGGACAACGACTCTGCAGTGTCTGGACTCAGACCCAAGGAGGAAACATCTTGTTACCCAGAGGAGACAAAACTGCTCAGCCTTTCCCCCTCTCAGCTGTGGGCAGGAGTCTTCTCTGTAGAAGTTAGCGCATAAGCGTGCATTGAATAGGAGAGGGTGGTGAATATAATCACTTCTAGCACTCATGGAGGAGACTTCTTAGTACAGAAGACACACTGACTGTATCAGTCCTCATGTCTATCAGTCATTCGTGCACTGGAGACAAGGGGAGTGACAATGTGTGCATGAGTTCCTGAAAAGAAATGCAAGGAGGAATTTGCATGACTAGTACTAGAAAAACAAGCTAAAATCCCCACCTAGCTCAACAGTACAGCTGAGAGAATGTAGGCATACACAATTTTGCCAAATAACGTTCTTAGGTGCTTAAAATCCTGCACAGTGGATGCCCTTGGGTGTCACTGCCATGGACAAGATTATGATAACTCTTCTATGAAGATTAATTTCAACATGTTTTTCTTAGTAGCCCTGCGGGAAATGGGATAGGAGTATTTACCCCTTTCATCCCCTTGAAGAGACTCAGAGCTACACATTCCCCGGGTGGCTGCTGCAGTGTACACCCACGGAACTAATGCAGAGCCCAGGGCTGAAGCTCAAGCCTACCCCTCCAAACTGAATGTTTTAATCACAGGACTAGATTCATGCTTATTTATATCAGAATTTATCCATGAATATTATCAGCACAGGGTGTCAGTTTTGGCAAAAAGTTGCTCCCAATCACCTGCAATCATTCTACAAACTAGATCAAGTACATTCATGAGAAGAGGAAGCCACAGAGCTGAATTCCTTCAGGATAAGGAGCTCCACTACAGATGAACTCTGTGAGGATTAGACTATGATGCAAAAGGTTGCCTTGCCTTCTGTGCAGGCTCCTCTTTTCAAGGCTAAAAGAGAAACAGATAACAGAAATACCCCCCAGGTGCACCAGGCCACTAAGTTTGATTTTGAGGCCTGGTCTAAAAGGTGAATTCCTCGCATTCCCCCTACTCAGCACCAGAGGCGCTCACATGCTCATTTTTTGATCCAGCCTTCTCCATTCCTGACATTGCCCCATGAATGTTGAACATGCAGCTATGGTTGCACGCCCCTGAACCACTCCAGCACCAAATGACACTGACAGGGGACTCTGAACCCCAGCCCTGCACAGTGCTTAATGCAGAAGAGTGATGAGGAGCGGTTAGCCTCATAGGATAAAGAATTGGGTTGTCCCATCCTTGGTTTAGGGTGTATTGAATAGAGAATCCCTGAGGTCAGTTGTCTTAAAGTTTGCTACATAGCATCACCAAGCTAAGGGCTTTTGGGAATTTGAACACCATGACTGCATTCCCCTATTTGCTGCTCAAAGATCTGAGAAAATACCTGATTACAACTGAGGGGAAGCTGTGTTTGCTTTGCCAGTACCTCCCAGGGAACAGATGCTTGGAGCCAACTAGCAGCAAGCTCACTTGTCCAATGAATTTAGTGTCTAAAAGCCATTAAAAACTGTGGGGATGTAATCCTCTTTGTGCAGGAATAGTCACGACTGCATTGTGACTACAACTGTCTGGGGCTTAAGCACACATCATTGTCTAGTCAAAGAGACTGCTCCAACTTCCATTAGTTTTTACTACTCTCCTATGTTTTTTCCATCTTACCTGATGGCTTATCCCATCTACTTCCCCATCTATTTTGTTTAATTTAAACCATATGGATGGTCATACATCAGAAAGTGACCATCTGGGCAGCTTGACCAGCTACAGTAGAGGAGCTGCAACCTGTGGTAGCATTCTCTGCTCCGGCAAGGGACAAGCCAAAGCTCTTATTTATGTGTTAAGAAAGTTTAGCATCTCACTTCAAAACAGGATCAAAAATCTTTGGACTACTATCAGCTTCTTTTCCCATTTAGTGAAAGAGGAACATCTTGTGTACTAGCAGTTGTATCTGTTTCTGCGTCGCTGCTGCTGCCCGTAAAAATGTGGACAGAGGGAGAGCTTCGACAGAGCAGATAGAGCCTCTCGAGGGCCCCACAGTTTAATTTTTTTCTAAGCAGTATTTTGTAATGACTAACATTTGCCATAACTGTCTCAGCATGTGTTTCTATATGTAAAGCTCTCAGCTCAACAAGAGTCCATCAAAACTTTCAGCTTGGAAAACCTCTCTTTTATATCAGCTATGACAGCAAACAGAAGGCATGGCCATCCTGATTAATTAATCCCCATACAACACCTCCTAGCAACCAAGGGTTGTTTTCCTAACACTTCTAGCCGGGACTTGCAGGAGTATAACTTAACTGCACGGGAATGCACTATCTCATTCTCTTGAGCTCAGAAGTCTTTAAAGGAAAAATTACCTACCTCGATGCTTTCTCTGCAATGCCATCAGTGGCTGGACAGACAGCATGACCAACAGACAGGCTAGTCATAGCAGGCAGGAAGAGGAAGTCTGATGCCAAAACATGTAGATACAACTAGCAACTCTTGGGCTCTCCTGAAAGGCTGATGAACCTGTCTGTTAAGTCAAATTACAGGGAATTTCAGAGTGTGACATTCTACTTGTGTGAGTGAGTTTGTACAGCATCGAGTGCTGATAAACAACCCAAGACATGCCCATCCAGGATGCAGGGAAATTCACAGCTTCCACAAGTTACTGATGCCCTGCCACACACTGTACAAGAGCAGTCTCCAGACCTCATATTACAACAGTACTGGACCCTCCGACACTGAAAATTCCCAGATGTACTTACAAGTGCAACATGGCATCCCACCCTTAAATTGGCACCATTACATTAAATCCCTCTGTCTGACTTTGTATGGACAGACTGTTAAGGCGTTACTTCAATGTCTATAACCTTGTGCTTTTAAGATGCATGTTTTACTAGAAAGTCTTAGCTAAGCAAAGCTAGCAGAGAGTCATCTCAGCCATCCTGAAAGTGTGAGACCTATCTGGCCAGAGCATTTACACCTGAGACAAACCAGGAGTCTCTGCAAATCAATACAGTTGATTTACCTCCAGTAACTGTTTTACATTGAAATGAGTATCCACCTGCTGTGCTTCACCAGCTACAGAAAGTCAGCATACATGCTTTTTACTGAAAATAATTAACATGTGGAGCAGAAATTTATATCATAATTAATTAATTTTCAACATCCCTCATTACCAGGAAGCCCAAGGAGTGTTTATAACCGATGGATCTCCAGGAAGTTAGGATATAAACAAAGAGAGAGATCAAAGGGGATTAAGGCCTCTGCCTGGAATCACAAACTGGAGTATTAAGGTGCACTTGATGGACTGAGACAACCTTAACAGCTGCAGATTAATTCGGCTAGCCCAGTGGTTATAAATGTGTGTTTCTGTTCTAAAGCTTGTAACTATTTTTTTTAATTACAGAACCTCTTTTTTTCAACTGTGCAATTTTCCATAAGATAATGCATTTTATTCTCACTGAATCCTTCTCTGGTATTGAGCAGGGTGTAAAATGATCTGGGAAATGCTGGCAATCCTCCCCTCAGGAGCACTGCATTACCCACTTAGGACGCTAGGGATGGCTCTTCACCAGACTTTTCTCCTCCAAGCAGCACATCACATCAGTAACCACAATGTCATCTTCTCTGCAAGCCTCCTCTCACACACATTTCTAGCACCACAAGTGTGTGACTCTCCTCCTAAAAAGGATGCAGAGACCCGGTACCAGTGATGGCCTCTCAAAACCATTGCTGAGTTTTGTTCCTCCTCAAGCCCAACCACTCACAGCAGCGTTAGATGGGAATCTCGTGGTGGTAAGATACTCACATGGGCTCCTGAAGGGCCCAGAGATTAGTCAGAAAGCAGCAGCAAATAAGCCACCACACCTGGGCTGGGGTCTTGCTGGCAGCATTCCCACAGTCTGTTTCAGCAGCCACGTCCAGGGAGAACCAGTACAGCACCGAGGAGCTGAGCTGGAGGACAGGAGACACCTGCCTTCTTCTCCAAGGCAGTGTAAAGACCAGGGCTTCTTATCAGCACTACTGTTAGCTGTTGTAATTCATATATCTCTAAATCAGCCAGTGAGAACAAAGGGCCACGTGTTTCCTTGCTTTGCAAATAATGTGGGAAGCCGGAGCCAGGAGGAATAACTTTAAATATTGTTTGGTTGAAAGAAAGCCATCACCCTTCTACCCTGCTGTGCCCAGGGGCTGGTATGAGACCCCAGGCCCTGATTCCTACCCAGCTGCAGCCCCTTGCTGGCCATGGCTGCGGGCTGGAGGGGTGATCCTATGGCCAGAGAAGGAACTGGGGAGTGTCAAAGGACCTCAGCACTGAGACTGCATTATTCCATTTCTAGTCTGACGAACATCTGCTAGCTGCAACTTCTCATCCTCCTTCACAGTTCCTGTTTCTTTCTTCCTGATGTATTTCCTTGTACATGCCCCATGACTGGTGTGCAGTAATGCCATGTGGGTCGTCTTCTTAGAGGTGCGGACAACTGTTTGAAGAGTAAGGGTTCCCAGTACACACAAACTGTAGGGGTTGGTGGAAGACACAGCTCCTACCAGGACCTTGCAGGCATTGACGGCGGAGACAACGTGCTCAGGGAAACCTCCCTTTCCCAGCTACAGAGTATAGCAGTGTCTTATATGTGGCAAAGGAGGAAGCTACCTCTGCAAGGCCTTCCAGCCAGTCTGTTCATCTGAGCAGCCAAACCACCCTCTGAGTTCAAAACACATTTGGGACTCGCAGCAGGTCTCAACAGGTAACTGCACTGTGGGTTGGAGTGTCCCCTTTAACGACTCCCCTCCATTCCCCTCATATCTCCTACAGGATTAAAAAGCTAAGAGGTCATCCAAGGAGTAATTGGATCCCACTTGCAGTCTTCTTGCAGGGAATCTCCAGGCAACCTTCAGAGCTTGAGTTTAAAAGGACTTTGTTCATTCCAGTTGGCAGCACAACCACCCCCAGCCTCCCCAAAACAAGTCTTGCTGCTGACAACTGCTGGTAGCAGCCCAGGGCTGTACATTGGGTAATTAATTTTCACTTGTCGTTAAACCTGTCTATGCATCAGCCCCTTTGGCAGAGACTGTTTAAAAAACTGTACTTGTTCAAATATGAGCTCTCCTCAGTGCACCCTCAGCAAGCTTGCAGATGACACCAAGCTGGGTGGTGCAGTTGTCACACCAGAAGGTCAAGATGTCATCCAGAGGGACGTGGACAAGCTGGAGAAGTGGGCTTGTGAGAACCTCATGAGGTTCAACGAGGCCAAGTGCAAGGTCCTATACCTGAGTCAGGGCAATCTGAGGTTTCAATACAGGATGGGTGATGATGTGATTGAGGGCAGCCCTGCCAAGAAGGACTTGGGGGTGCTGACTGATGAGAAGCTTGACATGAACTGGCAATGCGCACTCACAGCCCAGAAGGCCAACCCTGTCCTGGACCACATCAAAAGAAGTGTGACCAGCAGGTTGAGGGAGGCAATTCTGCCACTTTATCCTGTTCCCATGAAACCAAACCTGGAACGTTGTGTCCAGTTTTGGAATCCTTAACATAAGAAGGAAAAGGAGTTGTTGGAATGGGTCCAGAGGAGGGCTACAAGGATGGTCAGAGGCCTGGAGCACCTCGGATAGGAGGTCAGGTTGAGAGAATTGCAGTTGTTCAGCTTGGAGAAGACAAGGCTCTGAGGAGATCTTAGAGCAACCTCCCAGTACCTGAAAGGGGCCAAGAAAGCTGGGGAGGGACTTGGGGTCATTGATAAAGACATTGAACAGGGCTGGACCCAGCACTGAGCCCTGGCGAACCCCACTTGTAACTGGCCTCCAGCTGGATTTAACACCATTTACGACCACTCTCTGGGCCTGGCCATCCAACCAGTTTTCCACCCAGGAGAGTGAGCGCCTGTCCAGGCCACAGGCTGACAGTTTCCGTAGCAGAATGCTGTGAGAAACTGTGTCAAAGGCTTTACTGAAGTCCAGGAAGACCACATCCACAGCCTTTCCCTCGTCCAGCAGCCGAGTCACTTTATCATAGAAGGCGATCAGGTTAGTTTGGCAAGACCTGCCTTTCATGAACCCATGTTGGCTGCGCCTGATCACCCAGTTCTCTTGCATGTGCTTCATGATAGCACTCAAGATCACCTGTTCCATGACTTTCCCTGGCACTGAGGTCAGACTGACAGGTCTGTAGTTCCCTGGATCCTCCCTGTGAACGTTGTTGTAGATGGGTACAACATCAGCCAGCCTCCAGTCCAGTGGAATTTCCCCAGTCTTCCAGGACTGTTGGGAGATGATGGAAAGGGGTTTGACCAGCATGTCCGCCAGCTCCCTCAATATCCTTGGGTGAATCCCATCTGGCCCCATAGACTTGTGGGTGTCCAGTTGGGCAAGCAAGGCTCTGACCACCTCCTCTTGGACCATGGGAGCCTCGTTTTGCTCCTCTAGTTCCGGGGTTTGTACACAGAGGGAACAACTTTCTTTACAATGGAAGTAGCATCCATTTTGATAGACAATTATCAGAGATACTAACAAATGTTTCCCTGCATTTCACCAGAGTTTTCCCCACACCTTGTCTCAGATGATGCTTCTTTGTTTTTTAGGAATCAACCCAGACAGGTTGGTTTGACTGCAATAACAGATATAGCTTAGTGGGATGTATACTATTCACACTGGGAACCCCTGCAGGTGGAGGAGAAATTGTCATTACCTGCAGAGAGAAAATGAGCAGGACACAGTAGTTTCAGGACACCCCTCTGCATCTTTAACTCAGCTGAGCACCCTTAAGGTACAATGGCCCATAGGCATCAGGGAAGTGCAGCTGGAGAATACAGGCTTTCTTGAACTGGCTTTCAGTCTATTAAATATTTGGAAAAAAACAAAGGACCAAACTTGAAACATTGTTCCTCTCCTACTCAATTCTTACTCAAGGAATTCAGAAGTGTATCCCAAAAGAAATTTTGTGTGTGGTCTCAAGACTTTATTGCCTAATTGTAATGCAGTAAGAATTAAATCAGTCCTACGGGACTCTGGCCCTCCCAAACAAAACACCAAGATCCTGGATACTGATAGAATGATGTAAAGTGGCCAAATTTGGTAACAGATAGAGTTGGGTCCTTCTGTGGTCTTAACCACCACTGAGAGCACGTCTGAAGGTTATAATGGGTTGTGATGGAAACCTCTTTGAACTATTACCAAGCACTGTAATTTAAAGAAGCCCTCAGGCTGCCGTAAGTTACTTACAAGATCATTCTGTCTTCTACTAGCCCTGGAAATGAAAATAATTGAGTGGTTTTATGGTGTGATTTCTGCTTTTCCCTCTTGGCCTGTAAGCAAGCCTTGGAAAAGGATGCCAGCATCAGCCACATCTGCAGAGACACAGGTGCTCTGAAACTCAGTATTTTAGCACCAAGCCTTTCTGTGCCTCTGAAACCATAGTCCCGAGTCAGGTGCACAGGCACACGCTGCAATGCCAGGGAAGAACCGAATACCTCAACTGGGGTTCACAAGTATCTACAGCATCAGGAGAAAGGTGCAAGGGCATTCCCAGCTAAGAACCCTCCGGTTTCTTAGGTACCTGTAGGAGCACTAGGACAACACTTAGGAACCCAGATCCCTTTGCTGCCATAACCCTTAGTGCCTGCGCTCTGTTCCTTGGGCTGTCACCCACAATCAGGTGCCAACTGCAGCTCTGATTTACAAGCAGTGGTCTTTTACATCACTTATAACCCCATGCGGCTTGCTGGAAGGCATAATCCCATCATAACTCATTGGGGATGGAGCTGGTCACCGGACCAGCGTGTGTCTGACCCATTCCCGTACTGAGAGGTCATGCCTTACTTCTGCCTGGAAGTAGCAGTCACTTAAGATCTCCTTTTGTAGCAAAGTTGCCTTCCTGCTCCCGGGCTCTCCCCCTGCATCGGCGTCCCGGAGGCTCCTGTAGCCTCCCCACGGTGCTCCCGTGAGCCGCTACTGCCACCCGCAGGTCTCTCTGCCAGAAATCCACTCTTGCTGTCTCTGCAGAAGGCTGCCTCAAAAACAAATCGTTAAAAGCAAATTCAGGCGCTGGCCAGTATGATTCTCTCCGTGCTGGGTCCAGCCCTGTTCAGTGTCTTTATCAATGACCTGGATGAAGGCATTGAGTGCTCCCTTAGCAAGTTTGCAGATGACACTAAGCTAAGTGGAAGTGTGGATCTGCTGGAAGGCAGGGAGGCTCTGCAAAGGGATCTCAACAGACTGGACTATGGGGCTGAGTCCAATGGCATGAGGTTTAACAAGGCCAGATGCCGGGTCCTGCACTTGGGGTACAACAACCCTAAGCAGTGATACAGTCTAGGGGGAGTCTGTCTAGAAAGCTGCCTGGAGGAGAAAGACCTGGGAATGTTGGTTGACAGCCAACTGAACGTGAGCCAGCAGTGAGCCCAGATGACCAAGAAGGCCATGGCATCCTGGCTTGTATCAGAAACAGTGTGACCAGTAGGTCTAGGGAGGTTATTCTCCCTCTGTACTCTGCACTGGTGAGACTGTTCCTTGAATCCTGTGTTCAGTTCTGGGCCCCTCTCCACAAGAAGGATGTTGAGGCTCTGGAGCAAGTCCAGAGAAGAGCAACAAAGCTGGAGAACAGGCCTTATGAGGAGCATCTGAAAGAGCTGGGGTTGTTTAGCCTGGAGAAGAGGAGGCTGAGGGGAGACCTCATTTCTGTCTATAACTACCTGAAAGGAGGTTTTAGAGTGGTGAATGTTAGCCTCTTCTGCCAAGTGACGGGGGACAGGACAAGAGGGAATGGCCTCAAGCTCTGTCAGGGGAGGTTCAGACTGGATATGAGGAAAAAAAAATCATAGAAAGATTCATCAGGCAGTAGCAGAATCTGCCAAGGGAAGTGGTTGAGTAACCATCCTTGGAGGTATTTAAAAGATGGGTAGACAAGGTGGGACATGGTTTAGTGTTTGATAGGAATGGTTGGACTTGATGATCCAAGAGGTCTTTTCCAACCTGGTGATTCTATGGTGATTCTTTATTAGCACATTAGTGTTGCTTGCCATGGGTGAGTTAAGGTTTTTAATCTAAAACATAAGAGCAGGAGTGTAAGTAGCTCCGACACTGCTGGCAGAGGTGCAGGAGGATCCTCAGAGCCATGGTCCCATCACACAACTGAGTTGCAGGTCTTGTTGTGAGGCAGCAGTGCAGATCTGCAGCAGGTCCTCCCTCCCTCTCTGTGCAAGGTGTCCCAGCTCTCTGCCACCCAAAACCTCACCTGAGCAGCCAGACAGGCAACTGCATTGACTTGCAGGAACATGAAGCTCAAAAGAATCCCTAGAAAGGACTGGAAATGCAAGAGGGAAACTGGAAAGCAGAGCTAAAGAAGGAGGTGGCCTGAGGTGACCTTAATTCTCCACCTGCAAACCCCCAGGTAAATCCTTGGCTGGATTTACACACTCAGGACTTTTCCCTCCCTTTCCCAGCAGTAACAGGGCACCTCCCATAAGAGGACAGGCTGAGAGAGTTGGACTTGTTCAGCCTGGAGAAGAGAAGGCTCCAAGGAGACCTTATAGTGACCTTCTAGTACATGAAAGGGGCTACAAGGTGGGGAAGGACTGCTTACAAAGTGATAGGACTAGGGGTAACGGGTATAAACTATTAGGGGCAGATCTATGTTGACATTAGGAAGAATTTCTTCACTATGAGAGTGGTGAGGCACTGGCACAGGTTGCCCAGGGAAGCTGTGGCTGCCCCATCCCTGGAGGTGTTCAAGGCCAGGTTGGATGGGACCTTGGGCAGCCTGATCTAGTGGGAGGTGTCCCTGCCCATAGCAGGGGGGTTGGAACTGTATGATCTTTAAGGTCCCTTCCAGTCCAAACTGGTCTATGATTCTGCAATTTGCAGCTATACTCACAGCCATGGCCAAGGCTGGAAGCGAGGGCTGCATTAAGCAAACTTGATTACTTTTTAACAAGTGTTTTTCTTTCATTTATACCACACTCCACCTACATTAACCTGTACCAGCTGGGGGGGCATTGGTCTTGACACAGTAGAGAAGAAATAGTAACAGAGGAAAAAACACCTATGGTGCGAGGTAGGGTGTTGCTCTGAAGGCAGGTTGTGTCCCTATGGATTACTTTTCTTTATGGTATAGCTACGGAAGCAACATACAGAGAGAATAATAAAACAGAAAAAGAGTAGAACCATTGATAAAAGCAGCTTGAGGAAAGCTGGTACTACAATTTCAAGCAGCTGTTTGGTTTAGGCAACCTTCCACTTTCCTCTGCAAACTACTGGATTCTGAGAGCTGCCGACATAGCTAGTACAAGATCTCACCACCCTTTCCAGGCTGCTGATTTTATAGTAGTGGTAATAGGTTTCCCTCCACAAAGCAGAATCCCTGAATTCTTTCATCACATCCTGTTTTAAAATCTCATTATTTCTGAGCAGATTCTGTTGTTCTATATCCACCAGAGATTTTGGATCCCAAGGAGCTTTTAAAGATAGTCAGTGACTATTAGTCACAGACCTCACTGATCTGTATTTTCTCCATAGTCCTAGCACAGTCCAGGAGATCACTTGCATTGGAATGAGCCTTTGAAGATCAACTAGTCCAGCCCTGTACCGAGAGCAGGGGTAACTTCAAAGTTAAATTAGGCAGTTCTGTCCAGTTTTGAAAACTACTAAGGATGGAGCTTCCATAACTTTCTGAGAGGCCTCTTCCAGTGTTTCTCTCTTTTGCTGTGGGTTGTTTTTTTATTTATATCCAATAAGGAGTTTTCCTTCTGCAGTTCATAACTATCGCCTCTTATCCTTTCGTTGTGCACCTCTGACAAGAGTTCATACCTGTCTTCTCTCTAA
Source organism: Coccyzus lansbergi (assembly GCA_033558105.1). Lineage (NCBI taxonomy): Eukaryota > Metazoa > Chordata > Aves > Cuculiformes > Coccyzidae > Coccyzus > Coccyzus lansbergi. The sequence goes on from JAUMJK010001769.1 coordinate 163,225, forward strand.
ACACCAGGTCAGATGTCTGACCTCCCCCCTATACAGCCAAATGCTGCATGCAATTTGGATCATTTATCTTCACACCACTACGATCAGATGAACTGTTATTAACTGCGCTTAGGAGGTGGTGCATAGAGACTAAAGACAGCAGCTCAAAGTCAAAGAAACAAGAAGCTGAAGATGTTCACTGATACAGTGTGCCCCAGTAAGATAAATGGTAACAGATTTCTGTATACATAGAAAGTGCAAATTCTGTTCACATCAGCTGCAACTCAACTTATTCCCAGAATAATGTCCATCCTCTTAGCTGGATGAAGCAAGAAAACAAAATGTATTCATGCAACACTTAATTATGATGCAAATGTACAAGGCAGTTAAATGTCTGCAATGCAAAGTTAATCCCCAATGCAGCTTGCAAAATAGTTATCTGTATCCTTTGAGAGGTCATACTGCAATAAATGTTGCAAACATTTTCATCTGGATCATACTTTCAAATTTCCAGTGGTTCGTAAATAAATAGTAAACAGAATTCATTGACTCTAATAGCTATAGACATTATCTGAGAGGTAATGATTTCTTTACCAGTGACTTCATAGGCATTTGCCAAGAGCAGGAGTATGCTGAGACTCGGGAATCACAAGGTCCATTACAGGATCTGGAGGGGAGTATCATCCCTCCTGCCACCAAATTTGATGGTTTGTGGTTTTGGTTGTTTTGGGTTTTTTTTCAGTAGCAGTATCTGGTTCCAACCTCGATATCTCCACCATACCATGCTCACCCATTCTGCTTGCTTAACAGCAACTGTCCTTCTTTGGCTCCTCTACCTGTCTCTATAACCCATCTTAGCCTTTGCCTGCACAGTCTCAGCCCATCCATCCTACCTGTCCATCTCCTTGAACCCTAAGTCAGCTCCACTTCCTTATCTCCCTCTGTGTCAATCCTGATGTCACCACTTTCCTTATCCCACACCACCTTGGGTCTCGTTTTACAGCTCTGACCTGATTCTTTTTCCTCCTTGAGGCAGATGGGATGTCAGGGGGGGGCTGATTTAGCACACAGGTGAGACAGGTCCTTGCTATCAGCTGCTGCATTTGTGACCTGCCCAGCAGAGAGCAACTTGAAGCAAGAATTATGGGAAGAATCCCTTGAAACAACTTTGGTAAGATTGCACTTAGTCACTCTGTGGGATGCGGTGCAATCAGAGACAGATCACAGGTAAAAGGTAGGAGGAAATGCAGCTTTTTCAAAGGGGTAAAACCTAGCAGTTCTGAGTCTTATACAAGCCTGATACCAAAGAAATCAGGAGACCATTTAGCTGCTGAAAAGAAAGAAGTCAGTACCAAACATACTTCTACTGCCTTTTTCTTGCAAATATTTATAAACCGGTGCACATTCTAAAGGGGAACAGTGAAAAATATGCTAATATAGAAGTCATGCCTTTTCCTCCCATCTCTTCCCACCTCTATTTTAAGTTTTAAGTCAAAATACGAAGGCAGGAAGGCATCTCAGCAGAAGGGTTTCCAGTTCTGGAATAAGGACAAAACAAACTGTTTTCTCCTACCCATAGTCTTAGGAACAGATCAGCCATTTTGCTGAAGCTTTTAACTCAATACAAACATAAATCAGCCTGGCAGCAGAAAAGTGGTAGGGGATAAATTCAGTCCAAATAGGAAGTTTTAAAGTGACAAACAAATCAGAAAAGTGCTGTACAGCAGGAAGCATATGGCTTTAGTATTAGGAAGCATTGTCAAACCCTTCCACGTTTGTAGCACATATATCAAAAAAGCCATTATCACAAGCGACCCACGAAGGTTCATCTGCTTAACTCACTGATTTGGCATCCAATCCAGATCTCAAGTCTGCAAGGTTTTGGATAAGCCTTGACCCCTGCACAGATCTCTGTTGAGTCAATGAGACTGCGAAGACATTTGTGTCCCAACAAGGCACAGGACAAGACAAACACCCCATCAAAGGCAACACCTCCCAGTTGGAGGGAGGAAATTTCAGGCTGCGCTTCTACTGTTGAGCAAAATCCATCCCTCAAAAGGAACGTTGAAAAGTCAAGGGTCACAAGGGAACTCCCTGTTACGTGACACAACTCCCTCTAGAAAACCAATGCTGAGGCCAAGGCATTCATAATGAAGATCTTTGGCTAACTGACAGGAAGCACCCAAAAAGCGAGCTTGCAGGAGCACAGGCTTTTGTCAGAATGGCTGATATTTTGCCTATTTGGAAGGAAACAAATTAGAGGAGAATGAAGAGCATATGTTGTCAAGAGGGTGTAAATCAAACTAAGCAAACAAAGGAGCACAGGGAGAACTCAGGCTGACATCAAGAATGAGAGAGGAGGCTGCAAGAAGCAACAGTTGCAATGCTATTAGACAGACATCTCCTTCAAATCAGCTTAGATTTCTACACATTAATGAAAAGCCGGGTGTAGTGTAGCAGCAACCAAGGTGTTCAACCAAGGAAGATTCTGGCAGAATACCCACAAGCTGGTTGCAGCATTCAGTTTTACTCATCTGGGTCCTGACTTGTGGTGCTTGTGCAAACATGTATTGCCTCTCAAGAGCGGAACACTGTGTCATATGTTACAAGTCCTTTAAGTACCTGTGTCCACAAAAGCAGTTTTGCTTTTGTACTAAGTAATGGCACAGAAGGCCTCGTTAAAAGCAGATTTCAATTCAGCTTACTTTTCAGTTACTCTATAAAGCCAAAAGTGGTTTTCTTCATTGTTCTTCATAGCCTTTCCAGATCTTCTAGCCACAAACACATCATTTATTTAAGCCACATGTAAACAACCATGATTTACGTCAACTTTTCATTCAATAGAAAGGACATGAAAGAACTACTTTCCTTCTGCATGTTACTTGCCTGTAAGGGCTGGGTTTCTCTGCAAATTCCTGGTGGTGGCCTCAGGCTGTTGTCAAAGCTTGTTCTGTATTTGGCGTTTTAAGAAATTCCTGACCATTTATTCCATTACAGAATCATTCACTCACCATTTGGCACCTTTTTTGCACCAGATGATGAGTCAAAAAACTTCATGATCTCTGAAAAACGCAGACCCTTAACTGGACTTTATGTCAACCTCTTGTCAGAATGCAAGATACATCTACTGCAGTTGCCAGACAAACTTGAATGACACCCAAAGCTTGTTACATCATTTCTCGTTTGACAGGAGTTACAATTCAGATTTCTATTATGCAAGTGAATAATGATTTAGGGTTACCATTTCAGTCACAAAGAAACCTGAGCCAAGATGGGTAAAAGCTGAATCAACAAAAGCAGTCATATGAAACCAGTTTAAAAAAAAAAAAAACCTTGCTGCAATATACAGAAATAAATAAAACACCGCCCCTTCTTCTTTTTAAAATCAGGGTTGGTCTCAGTTGAGAACATGCAGTACACTTATCTCTTTGGCAGCACGCCCTATACCAGAAGTAGCAGAATTTCTCCAAAATCCCCTCCTCCCAGCTAAGAGCTGTAAAAAAACCACAATATTGATTGCTGAATCTGAGGGCGGGTTGATAACCCTCCCTGCCCAGTGCGACTCACAGCCCTGCAGTAGCCGTTCAAAGATTGTCAAGGCATTCCCTAAGCGCATATGTCTTCACCTGTCAGGGCAAAGCACTTGTGTCTGGGCCGATAGTACAAAGCAGCTCAAATAAGTGTCATTCATTGGAGTGCCCTGCGACAGGTCTCAGCTCAGACGGAACATTTCCCAACTTGATAACCCTCAACATCTCGCACCTATAATGACAGCAGGATATTTAGCTGACACTCCACTTGCTGTCTCAGACATACCTCAATGCTCCTTACATTTTTGCTGATTCTGTAGCACTAATAAATGTCAAATACTGGTATTCTTTTCTTAGCATTTGTGAGAAAAAAATATGCTGCTTGCATTTCTGCTTACACCTGTGGTTTCTGATGCTCTTCTTTTTCCTGCTGTAATGAAGAAGCCACCATTTGAGACCTGTTGCTAAGCAGACCAGCCATATTTGTTGGGGTACTTGAAGGATGAATACTTATATCTTCCAAAAACCAGAACAGCCATCCAAGAACATCAATTTACATTTCAATTTACGTTTCAAACATTGCATTAGACCACAGCTACAGCTTAAGAGCCCTCACCTCCCCTCTTCTGTAAAGTCTTGTGTCTCAGAGACTTGGGCTGACGGGTGGCACCAAGCAATATAAACTACACAGTGCTTTACAGCTGGCATCACTTGGCAGCAAAGCCAGAAGCCACATCTGAGACCATCTACTAGGACTTGATACTTGCCTTTCAGCATCAGCTAACTTCCCCATCCTGTAGGGTTTCAAAATTGTTAAGAGAAGAGGCAATATGACCTTGTCGGGACTCGAAATCCTCAATATACCTTTATCAGTCAACAGTCAGATTAGGGTAAATTCACTACAAAGACTTGTCCTAGCAGACATTTTCAGCTGTGGGTGAAGAAACTCACAAGCCCACATGCTGCATGCTGTATAAATACACTGATTATTGTACTGTGATCATGTAAGCAGGATGGGCTAGTCTCATTTTGCAGGCTGTTATAGACTACTGTGGGAGAATCACAGACGGCACAATAAATTACAACCCATTATCATGCTTCCTGTATTTTCCACAACCTATACTTCCAGAGAGAAACATGATTTTCCAGGTCACATCAAATTTCAGAATCATATTTCAAGTCTGCATCACCTGTAATATCACATGCAACCTGTTATTTGGGTCGTAGTGTTTTACCCAAACAACCAAGAAGCACATGTATACTTCCATCACGCACAGAAGTCAGGAAGGGTTAATGAGGGATGTACATTTGGCCGCCAGGTTGATGCTGGAAGAGCCTTCTATTAAGCATCACCATGCAAGCTGCCAGTGTAACTCTAGCGTAACTCAGCGTAGCAGGACACAGACATGGATCCTACTGAATCTGTAACCAGTATTAGAGATGCTGGTACAAGCTGCTTTGGGCTTCTCACCCTTGAAGCAACATTACTTAGTGCAATGGTCCATCTGCCAGAAATCTCTCCCAGCCCATTGATGGAAGCCCAGATCACCTTCACACATGCAGCAGTACGTGCCTTGGGGCGCATCTCATGTGGCCTCCCAAAAGCTCCAAGGTCGTCTGGCACCAGCTTTTAGTTTATTTATTTCAAAACTGCCAAAATAAAGCTACTCTGGAGGCCAAAGAGTAAAAAAGGCTTCTCTGCCAGACCTGTGTTCTGCCAGCATGCAGCTACAGTTGCATCACACAAAGTGGTTGGTATGTGACATGACAGCAGGTAGGATTGTCTGAGGGCAGGACGCATCGGGTGAGGTAAGAAAGCCTCCGATATACCCTAAGGGACTGCCTTAGGCAGAGAAGATGAGACATGGCGTGGTGTAGACCCTGCAGCAAACTTCCTTCTCTTAAATGCCTTGGTTTCCTCAACAGCATTGCCAGGTGGTTCACTTCAAATCAGGGTCGTCTCATGTGTGTTCAGTCAGGACAACCATGGTCCCACAAACAAAACAAAGAAGGAACCAAACTGGCATCTACTCATTCATGCAGATACAAGAAAACACATACAAGACCAGCATCAACAGAGAACAGAGAATACCAGCATGCTTCCCACCAACAGAAGCACAATTTACAGAAAGTTACAGGCAGCGCAGATCTAAGTATGATCAGTCTTAGTTATTTATAGTTACAATTATTATTATGTAATTGTAAGTCAAGAAGGAGATTCTAGCCAAAGCTGCAGGCAAACCTTCACCTTGCTAATTAAAATAAGCTGTGGGAGCTGTATGATATCCATCAGCCTTTATCTAACAGTGAATGGGCACTACAACAGCACAGCACCTGGACAAGCATGACCACCATGCTCCATCATATACAGAGTGAAGAGGAGGCTCTTTAACAGCCAGCCTAAAATGTTAAAGAATTAAACTCTATTCACACAATTCTAATCATTAATAAGAAAGCAATTTGCATGCCCAAAAGATGTTCAGAATCAATGACTTTCTCAGTCATGCTCCTATCTTGCTTTTCATTATTTTGTGGCGTCACTCAGCATTTAGAGACAAAGGCAACTCAACACCCCTCCACACCCTCCCACCCCCCACAAATAAATGTGGATGGTGGAGAAAGCTCAAAATACTGTTAGTTCCTAAACTGCATCAAAATGCAAGGAAAATATTGATGATGGGTTAGGATGGACTGTGAACTCAGTGACAGACAAGGGAACGGGAGTACACTAATTTTTACACCACAGTTTCACATGTACCAAACACCAAGAGATTGTATATCGCATGGTATGATGTAAGATTATCACCATGGAGCCCTATTCTTGCTCAAGGTCTTTCCAATTCTCAAAATTTGCTGTACTGCTGAAAGTCATTCAATCTTTTGTATTCCCAGGTCTTTCAAAACACTTCACTTAAAAACTTTGAGAAACTGACTTCAAACATTTGTACCCTCAGAGAAGAAGGAAAATGTAATCATAATAAAAATACAGAGTGACAATGTGTGCAGTACTCCAATGTTTGGTAAAAAGGGTCCTTAAACGTAGTTAGCTAGAAATTAGATAACCTTGTACTCTGTAAGTCTGAGAAATAAAGTTTGTTTATTCTCTGAAGTAAAGTCAATAGGTGAATTTCAGAGTATGTTGACATTGTATCAACCTGTCTCAGAATTTCAGACCTCAGTGGCTATTGCTCTGAGTTTCATTAAACTGTAAATTCAAAGGAACAAACACCATCTCTGTTATAAGGCTGCAGTTATACAGATACTTTTCCCAGATAACTGTTCACTCACAAAACAAAAATGCAACCAGACTATTGATAACACCATATAAACATATATAGAGTTGCCTAATCTTATAAAATGTAGCTAAAGAGCTGACAGCTTTACAAGCAATAAATCATTACGATCAAATGAAAACAATAAAACAAATTAGACCCAGATAGGAATGTGCATAAAAACAGTTAATTATGATGTCAAAGGAACCAAAGACTGGAAACCAAAGATAGTTCTAAAAATCTGTATTACACTTCCAGTAAGTACTAAGTAATATTTAGTAGTAGTAGTAATAACAGTAACTTTGTATAAACACCAGGAATCACATTTACCCAGAAACCTCATCATAAATACACAAAACATAACTTGGCAAGAAGAGTAAAATGTCACTGCATGTAAGTTTTTTCCGACACCTCTGAGGAGCAAAATGCAACTGGTGGGGAAAGACAATTAAGTTTTATTATGAGGCAGAAGTTGGACTGGTTACATTCTGAAAAATGAAAGAAACATTCTCTTTTATCCTTTCAAGGAAAGGATCAGCTAGAGCCTGATGTTGCCCAGAGAAATGTTTCCATTGCATCAACTGTGACATAGAGAGTGGTTTCTTTGAATCAGGCTTCCCGTGATTTTGTCCAAGCTGGCAACTTCTAGGCACAGAAGTCTTTCCTGAGGAGAGATCTGAAAAAAAAAAACAACCAACCCAATGCGGTAGACTATTCAGGGAAAAGAGGGACAGAAAATTTCAGTTTGAATCAGTGTCAGCTGGTGATAACAAATGAGAGAAAATAGAATAGCATATAAATCCTATGTCAGTGAAAACCAAACATATGTATTCACAGCAAGAGAGGAAAGGCTGTTTCTTCCTCACTGATGGAATTTATCAAAATCATCATATGCTACCATAAAGACGAGGGGAAGGAAATACCTTTTCTGACAATTTCTGCTATCTTCCTAATTCTGTGACATTTGGGCTGCTCCCATTTTTATGCATATCTGAATCTTGAAATACGTTGCAGCAAAATTCATGCTAGCTTCTGTTCCCTCCCAGAGTCATTCCAACCAGCTAAGAATAGTCTGAATAGCTATTTCATTGCACACTAGAGCTGGATCTTTAGTGCACTCCGTGCATCCAGATTATGGTAAATTGTTCAATATACACACTATTGGATACTGTATATCACAGGAAGGAAAAGACTATTCCCTGTGAAGAACAAAGAGAGGAATTCACTTTGGACAAAGGATTATACAGTCCCAAACACTACCAGGTCACTGCAGAGTATGTCACACATTGCTGGCTTTATTATTTACTTGGTGCATGTGACAAAAGAAGAAATCAGTTTGCTGATTTTAACCAATATCTGCTGTTATTGGTTTAAAACCTGTTGTTAAATATTTTCATAGTGGTGTTACTTGCTCCTTAGGAAAGAACAGTGATATGAGCAGCATGATAACAGGGAGTATTCCTGAGTTTTTTAAACTTTTGGAGTGCCCATAAAGACTCTGATATTCAAGATTTTCCTTTTTATTGACGCAACAAACATCTGTATTAGGTTTGTAACAGACTTCACTGGCCAGAAGGAAACGTAGAAGAGATGCATTTCTCAAGTCCTTACTGATTCTGCATTCCTAACTCCATAAATTAAACAACAACCAGGTAAAACTATAGGCATGTAGCTTTACAGCTGATCTGAAAGCCAGGAGAATAGACATGCAACTCATCTGCATGATCCATGCACAGTCACTTGCTTTAAGGTTCCAGTATTTTCTGAAAGATGGCTCCAGCATGAATTGACAACAGGAGCTTGGTCAAGAATATCCAGTCTTATTGGTATATCTAATGAAGATTGTTATGAAAAGCTCACATATTGTGAAGCCTGTATTATATTGTTTGGCTCCTCTTTAGTTCATATTTTGAATAATACTTACTAGAAATAGAGGAGATCAATCAGTGAAAGTTCCTGGCCCTTTCTGTGTGCCAGCATCTATCCCCAGTAGCCTGGAATCTAGTTCCTCAATGAAATACTTTGACAGATTTTAATTCTTAGGAAAGATAAAGAGACCAGCTGGTGGTAGTTGTATTCTGAGGTGATCAACAACAATTTGACCAGGGAACTGATGCGCCAATATGTCCTCAGCTCTTTAGGAAATCAAACCTTCCTCTCACTCTACCATTTCCATCACTTAAGTTTAAGAATGACCTTCATGTTTTTCCTTGATTTACTGCCAAACAGGTTCTGTTCAGTAGGACCAAGATATAATTACCCGTGAGGAAGTCCTGGTTACATTCACAGCTGTGAGATCCAAAAAACACAATGCTGTGGTTTGAATTGATGGAATCAATTTGTTCCAAGATGGCAAAATGCTAAATAAAATTATATGGACTAGTGTTCATCACAATTATGTAAAGTTTCTCTGTATTTCTGTAGTCTAGATCTACCCACCTCACTGCACACCAGTGAGAAAATCTGGCTAACATTTAACACGAAAGAAGTCATTTCCTGTGATAGTACCTAAGTGGAGGGTGGCATATTTTAGAACATCATGTACACATGCAAAACCAGAAGATTTAACTTTTCAATCACTAAAGAAAGATACAAAGACAATGAAATCAATATGCAGAGCAAAAGTAAGAGAGAAAGGCACATTCTTACAGCTACACAGCACTGTGCTTTTACTAACCAAGCCCTCCCACTTTTGGATAGAATGAGATGAGAAGGGAACACAACTCTAGTCTCTAGTCTACTACCTGGAGACATGCAAACTATCAAGCAAAATAGTCTCAGGCACTCTTATTGTGAATACTTTAAATAGATATTTCATGCCCAAAGAAAACAAACATACCAGGGCAATGAATACATTTTCCTTTAAGAAACTAGATGAGCTATGAAAATTAAAATGGATTGGACATAAACATAAGGTTTTTTTCTTTTCTCTGTAATCCTGCTTCTAACTTAAACCTACCCACCTGTATACACCGAGGTATTAAAACAATTTTGATATGTCAAAAGAACAAGAGAGATAGATTCCTGTGGAAAGAGTAGATGCAAATATTTGCAACTTAAGTTCACAACAGCCAGGGGATTTTCCAGCATTTCTCAAAACCCCTATTTTAATCACCCTGCATCAGCTATAGCTATTAACTGTGAAAGGAAGAGTTATATTTAGAGGCCTGTCTTATCATTACTGAGATTTTCATTTGGGATTGACAGGTATACCCAACGGGTTTTGAATTAAACCTTACCAGCCACTCATTACTGTCCTTGAATAGTTAGAAACATAATATCACTTGGTTGTAACAAATCACTAGTTGCACTGGCCAATATTGATTGAGGGAATTAGGAAGCATGATACATGAACTGGTTGTTACTGCAAAGAAGTTGTCTTTCCTCCTCTTCGTCCTGTGAAGGTCTCCAATGGATTAGAAAAATCAGCCAGTATGTGGAAGACCCCATAATGAACCTTATTATTTCAATGCTATTTTACCGAGCATCAGTTTTCTCCAGTGACAGACCATACATTCAGAATGGATGTACTTCCACAGCCACAACTAAAGATAATGAAAAAGAAACTCACTTTGATGGTCTTTCTTTTCCATACAGTCACATTCAAGCAAGTCATGGGTAATGCAGCTGGAGTCTTCATGAAGTGTAAAGAGATCTCTAAGCTCTTCAATGGAAAAATGGTTGTGTTCAGATGTCTTGGAAAGGTCTACAACTGCCCCAGAAAGGTCTTGTTTGCTGATTTGTCTTTGATAAATCTTTTCTTCTATTGAACCTGTACTGAAAAAACAAACAAAAATCGAAACACAAACAAAAAAATTATACACTGGGATAACTTTTTACCAGTACCTGTCAAGAAGAAAAGTTAAATCCATTTCTTGACAACAATTTTCATAGGAAACCCTAAACCACTACTTTCAGTCATTCAAGCAAAAGCAAAGGCAAATGAATCAATTTTTTTTCCTCTATTTTAACTGAATCCAGAACAAATAATAGATATTTTTAAAGAAGGAATGAATTCCAACAATGCCCCCTCCCTTTCTTTTATAGACAAAATTCCATTTCACTCTAGGCAAGTTTGAGCACCATCCCTGACCTGTGGTTAGCAATCTGTAGATATGTACAGTGTGTTTCTGGCCATCTCTCCATACTCGAGCCATTGCCTGAAGAAAACAAGAAGATGAGGAGTATTAACAGCCTACAATACAATGGTATTTCAACTAAAACTTACAGCCTCTGCTAATCAAATTACCAGTTCAACTATCTCCTTCAAAAAGATATTGTCCAAAGAAAGCATTCTTCAATAACTGCCTTTGGCTGTCTTTATAAAAATCTTCTAGCATTAACTGTTAATAATTTTGAAAATATAATTTACTTTCTGCCATTTATGTTCCCCATTCTTTCTGTGTGCTATAGCAGGAAAGCAGGAGTTTCACCTCTTTCTTGCCAGAAATCCCCTCTTTGTATTTGTTTTCTAAGCATTAGCAACTGCTTAGTACTTCAGGAATACTCATTGTCCTTCCTCATCTCCAAAACTGCTTTTTGCAACAACACATCTTTAAAAATTACTTTTCCATTCGCACCCCTATAATTCTTAAACAAATAAAATGTAACTGAAAATTGTCATATGATTTTTTTTTTTTTTCCAAAAACATAAGGGTTATACCTACATACTGGGTACAAGTCCCCACAACATGGTTTGCAGTCTTGAGCAACCTGTAGCAATTGTGACTGATTTAGCAGGCTGTGTTTCAAACAAGTGACCACATGAAGATTGACACTTAGAACAGCGGCAGGGCCAAGAATCAGAGCTTATTTCAGGTATTAAGCACACAGCATTACTCTACATTAGCCGTGTTTATAAAAAGATTCTTTAAAATTGCTATTGTTAAGAACTATTTTAACTGAACGCCCTTACGTCAACTAAATAATCCCCTGAGACCAACAGTGCAATTACAAGAAGAACACAGGACTGGCTTTGTTTTCTTTATTTTGGCATCATTACCACATGATTTCCTCATTCTCTTAATTCAGATCAGAATCTTCCCCTTTTTCCCAGGTATAGCAAATCAACAGCAACATTTGCTATGTGTTTGCTATGCATTCTAACCATGTTTGGGTTTTTTTCCTTTTAGAAACAAAGCAACTTTCCAGTTAAAAAGAGGTCAGGAGAAAAAGGGGGTCCATGACTCACTCTTCAAAATCAGAATTTAATCTTTTCATTTTTTTACTGCAAAGGGACTTCTAATGAATCCAATATATGTAACATGACAGGGAAATATTTCTTGTTTCTTTCTCAAAGAATTTTCCTCCAGTATTGTAGTTGTCCAGATGCAGTGTGATAACTGGGTAGCAATAAGACATGTAAAGCCAGGCATGCAAAATCAATCAATAAATCATTTGATGCCCATCCCACCTCTCATGTACACTGTTTGTTATCAGACCTGAATATCTGTAGCTGGATTCCAGTCAATATCATACAGGATCAAATGAGATGCTCCGACCAGATTCAGTCCTACTCCACCAGCCTTTGAACTCAGCAAAAAGACAGAAGCTGGACTGAATTTACTGTTAAAAGTATCAACAATCTGTTGTCTCTGGGAGACAGGAGTATGTCCATCAAGTCTTGTATAAGAGTATCCATAATGTTTGCACGTCTCTTGTAATATGTTTAATGTCTGAGTGTAATTGGATACCAGTACAACTCTGTGAAACAGTAAAACAAAGTTCTCTTATTATCTTCCACCTTAGTAAATTTAAAGTCCAATAACATAACAAATTACCGTAGACTACTAAGAAAATAAAATCACAAGTTGAACAAAAATTACACATAAACCTGAGACTCTCCTATTTCATGAGAAATAAAACATTTCCTATTAATTTGAAGCTTATACTAGATCTGATTGACTGGATCCTTCAGCACAAGAAGGATGTTGAGGCTCTGGAGCAAGTCCAGAGAAGAGCAACGAGGCTGGTGAAGGGGCTGGAGAACAGACCCTATGAGGAGCGGCTGAGAGAGCTGGGGTTGTTTAGCCTGGAGAAGAGGAGGCTGAGAGGAGACCTCATTACTCTCTACAAGTACCTGAAAGGTGGTTGTGGAGAGGAGGGAGCTGACCTCTTCTCCCAGGCGACAGGGGACAGGACGAGAGGGAATGGCCTCAAGCTCCGCCAGGGGAGATTTAGGCTGGAGATTAGGAGGAGGTTTTTCATGCAGAGGGTCACTGGGCATTGGAATAGGCTGCCCAGGGAGGTGGTTGAGTCACCTTCCCTGGAGGTGTTTAAGACACGGGTGGATGAGGTCTTGAGGGACTTGGTTTAGTGTTAGATAGGAATGGTTGGACTAGAAGATCCGATGGGTCCCTTCCAACCTGGTTGTTCTGTGATTCTGTGATTACCTCTACTGTCAAGTACTCGAACATTGCAATAATGAATATTCTCCTTTGCAACAGAATTTACCTCAATGCATAGATTGCAAGGATCCAGAATCAGCTAGAGACACAAATTTGCTTAAAATAAATCTCTATTTATATGAAATATCTGTTAAGGCAGCATTTGCAGAGGGTGTTGTAGCAGCTAATAAATAATGTATGTATGACTCTACTAACTGGAAAAGCTACTGGGAACTGTAGAAAACCTCAGAGAAGTCTAATAAACAGAATCATTAAAGTCAAGTGGGAAAGCAATGACACTTCCCAACATTTTATGAATGAAAAGAACTGGGACGAAGGATAGCGAAAAAGATCACAAACAATATAGTCCGGATTTTTGTTGTTCTTATTTTTTTAAAGTAAAATCAGTCTCCTGATCCTTTACGCTAATGACCCATACTATGTTAGTGGACATTTCTCTCAGATTTTGATTAGGTAAGTTTCAGAGTTCTGAAAAATCTAGATTTTTCTATCCTCCCAGATATTGAGGATGATTCTACTGAGAGGAAAAAGAAATTCTGTTTATTTTAAGCCATAAATAAAACAATAAGCACAGTTAGGGCATTTTCTGCTAGATATTGTTTGGAGGTCTATTATAACCTAAGCTAAATCCACAAAATCGCACAAAAACTGCTCCATTTTTTTTTAAATAACTGTTGATGAAAAACAAGTACCAAAGAACCACACAAATAATTTCAGAAAAATCTAGTAAATTAACATTTTAATTGTTTTAAAGGGGTTTTTTTAATTATTACAGTTGACTCTAAAATCAAATTACATCCAAGACTTGTTCGTAAAAAACTTTACAGGCCTGAATTTTTTTGTCAATCAACTCAAATTTCACATGTTTGTTTTTATTCAAAAGTAGAAGATAAGCTTTAGAGGAGGATTGGAATTGATTTTGTATGTAGCAAAGTAGTTAGTAATAATGTGAGCAGAGAAACAGAAGAAAACCAAACATGAACGGTACTGCATTAAAGTAACTAAACCTAAAGATGCAAAATAGTGCCTCAACACTAGCTATAATTCAGTAGCTCCTACAGCACTGATAGAAGAGGTGTTTTTTTCCTGCTATCCCTGTTTCTTTCAATCTATAAGAAAAAGCCAGTACATTTAGATATTTAGATGTTACTGGTTTCAGTGGTTGTTAGACGTAAAAATACCAATGACAGGCTCAGCTTTCTTATTTGTAAAGAGTATCCAGAATAAACAAATTCTATTTCATCAGTGCCAAGAGATCTGCTGTTACTTCCCACTACTGAATTACAGCATATCTCATTTAAGCACCAACTTAAATAACAGTTAAAAGCTAAATACTTTGGGAATAATTGGGCTTTAAGGCATGAGTACATAAAAGAGTTATGATGAGATTCAAGGTCATGTGAGATTTGAATGAATCAACAGTTCCACAGTAACTAACCACGTGTATCATATTACTCTATGATAAACAGAGGGTTTCCTACATTCACCGCAAGGGAAATAAGCAGTTGCTGTGCAAGTTTCTCTACCAATTGTCTACTGGAGTCTGGTTGCCCTGAGCAGAAAAGGCAGCAAGCATTAAGCGGTTAAACATGATTAAAGAGGAAAGAAATTATAATCTAGTAATTAAAAACATTTCAGTGCAATTTAAAATACTTAATACATGAATACATCTCCTCAAGGAGGTACAAAGCATTGGAAAGTCTTTGCAAGTAAATAGGTCATAGTACAGGAGCCGCAGCAACCTTAGTTGCTGGAACTCAGTATGAAAAATACAAGCACTTTTATCTGAAAGAAATATGAAGTGCAACTTTGAAATTTATGTCAGCTGCAAATCCTAGTTTAGTAATTTAACAAGGAAGAGCCTGGAGTACAACGTGTAAGGATGTTTGGTAACTCTACAAACAGTTGCAATCATAGAATCATCAGGTTGGAAGAGACCCATCGCAATGCCTTCATTTTGAATACTATCTCCCCATGCATTTGTAAAGCAAAACAAATTCCCATTATCTCCCTTTTATCTTTATTTCACACTTGCCTTTCAGAAGAGCTGAGCTCACGGATTGCTGCTAACAACTCCACCAGCACCTGCAACTTTCCCGAATCCCTTTCCGAGAAAGTATCGGAAGTATAGTCTTGTGGGAAGACATCTATTAGACCTTCGTAGAGATTGGACTCATTAGGTTCATCAGACACAGGATCACAGCTTTTTTCCTATTGAAAAAGGATTCAATATGTTTGAGGGGAAGGTTAAGTTTGCTATATATAAAAAAACTTTTAAAAAAAGAAATTTTTTTTTTTACAAAGACAAAAGGAAGCATCAAACTCTGCCACAAAGCAGTGTATAATGTGAGCACTAGGACCTTCCAATGCTGGACTGAAAGCACAGTTTTAAAATACTGATGTCTTCTATTTTGGTTTAGAATCTCTAATCTATGAGGGCACTTGCACCTGAATAGAAAGTCGAAATACTCACAACAGAAAGATGTGGTTTACTTCTACTTTTCTATTTAACCAACCACACAGATGCACACACACAGCAAAGCTGTATCTAAAACTTGTGGGGGGGAAAAAAACCAATAGTCTGTTTATTCTATCTAAATCCTATAATATAATGGAATTTCACAGTCATTAACTTTTCTTAGGAATTTGGTATCATTAAGATACAGTCATGTAACTTGGTTATGAGGAAAAGTTAGTACATAAAAACAATAAAATAGAAGAAATACAGGTAATATTTTGCTGTAATTTGAAAATCAACATTTCACAAGGAGGAAAAAGACAAAGTACTCAAATGCCAAAACCACAACAATAGTAAATGACTTGCACATATAGTCCTTTCCTTCCCAATAACTTCTAAATGGTTACGCTTTCACATATGAAAAACATTCTAATACTTATTCTATGAAGTAAAGGCAATGAACTTGGCAGTGTTGAAAGCTGCAGGGTGGTCTGTGCTGTGGGTATGCCCATAAGTCATGGAGACTCTTAAGTCATGAAGTTTTTTTGAGAAAGATTTACACTTCCGCTCACCTATTTGGAGTCTGACTAGTGCCCACAGAAGTTAGTATTACTACCTATCACATTTTTTATCTAAGGAATGAGAACATTTCTAGAGTAATAGCAAGATGTGCAGTGTTACAGGATCCCAGGAGAAGTGGAAATGGAGACATCTAGTACCACAGACATCTTGAGCCTGTAGCCCCCAGTCTCACTGAGCTTGAGAGTGAAACTAGCATGTGGACAGGGAGGTCTCACAGGAACCAGCACACAGAGTACACAGAATAATCTCTAGGTAACAAATATTCAGAGACAGGATCAAGAGGGAAAACACACTAAGAATAAGAAAATATCATAAAGTAATAGGAAATCAGAGAGATATCTTCCTGGAGTATATTCAGATTTCTTAACATTTATGCTTTTGAAATCAGATGTCCTAAAGCAAGTTGTATGTGAGAAAAGAGTATGGAAATGACCTTAAGTAACATGCAGTTTGACCACAACATAGTTTTAGTGACCTTTGCCTGGTGAAATGACTGACTGCAGGTACTCCCTCCCCCTTCAAACAGATACCTTTATAGCTTTAAACAGAAGACACGGATGATTGCAGAGTTTTTTCAAAGCTCCTATACATATTAGGTGAGGGCTGTTTTCTAGCCTGCCTTGTAGACAGGACCTAATAACTCGAGAATTAAGCAGTTTTCGATACAATACAAGTTGCAGCGCTGTTGGTCGGCAGAATATTATGCTTTCCTTTTTGGGAGGCAGAAATTTGTTTATAACCTCCTGTGTTCTCCTAAGAATAAAGAGTCCAGTGAGGCGTGTGAGTTCTGCTGCTCTTTTTTCTCCTAATTCCTTTTCCTCCTAAAAGAACAAAGCACAAGATTTAATGATAGTCTTGCATTTCACCACAATAATTTTCTGTATGATTTTAATTAGGTAGTTAAAGAACATTTTAAATGCAGGATACCACTTTCTGATATGTGACTGTAATGTTCAATTTTTCTCCCATTAGTACCACTATTTTAGATTAATTCTATGTCTGCTTTCTAAAGTCTTAAACAAAGGAAGATAAAGCCCCAGGAGATACCCAAGGCTAAAATTATATTAAAGAATTTCCTGATTCATGCAATACAATCATGAAGATCTTGCAGTACTGTGGAGAAATTATGAATTAAATATTACCAAATGGTAACGCACACGGTATTTTGGGGAATGCAAGGTGCTGGAAGAGCAATTTTTGCCTGATAATTAATAGGCAGCCGAAATGCCATAATCTCAATATGCTCCCTCTGGAGAATAACTGATTTTATTTTAAATAGGAAGGTGAAAAGTATTTGTTACTATTAGTCTTGAGCTTTATTTTATTCCATAGAAAGCAAATTTCACAGCCCTGCTCATGAATTTTTTTTCTATTACTGCATTATTTTTTTTTAAATAATTTACCTTTGTTGCTGAAGGTTCTCTAGACCTGACAATTGGTTCCTCATATATCTTTCTATATGTGGATAAAGAACCAAGTATTCCTGGATTCACAAATTCTATTAATGCATAAAATTCTTGCAAGTCATTTTGGATTGGAGTACCTGGAAAGACAAAAAAATCATTCTGTATTTGGTAACTTTTTCTTGACAATGATAGAAGTAGAACAGTTGAATGCAGGGTTTAATGTCGAGAATGCATGCTGAAAACAGATGGTTTGTTACAATGCAATTTACTCAGAGTACTGGATTA
Organism: Coccyzus lansbergi; assembly: GCA_033558105.1. Taxonomy (NCBI): domain Eukaryota; kingdom Metazoa; phylum Chordata; class Aves; order Cuculiformes; family Coccyzidae; genus Coccyzus; species Coccyzus lansbergi. Next base: position 181,144 of record JAUMJK010001769.1, read on the forward strand.
ATCTAGAACTTTATCATGATTACTAAACTACTGTCCCCTAACTAACCATACTGCACATCTAGTAGTTTTGACAAAGGAATTTTAAAAGTCAAGTTCTAAATCAATTTTGTTAAATAACTACAAAGGAAAATAACGAGTGTATGTAAACAGAGTCCTGATTCCCATATAGAAGCTCCCAGGCTCCTTGTCCACCCCTAAAGTTAGACAAATTTTGTGTTTATTAAAAAAAAAAAAAAGTGGAAATAATCTGTTTTTACAAGACTCAAAATTTGTACATTTAATATTCATTTCCAAAATTTATACAGTGCTCCTGCCATATTTACAATAGCTTTTTTCTTTACCCCAATGTAATACTATCAGCCTAGCAAAACAGTAGAAGTAGATATAGAAACTAACCAGTAAGGATAATTCTCCTCTCACAGGACAGACTAGTGAGGGCAGTAGTTGTCTTAATAGAGCTATTTTTCAGACGATGTCCTTCATCACAGATTAGGAGGTTAAATTCTATAGGCTGAATTTGATCCAAAGATCGCAGCAGCATCTCGTAACTGATTATCAAAACTGAATAAAGTGGAGAACTGATGAATTCTTCTACTTTATGGTCCTGCAGGTATAAAGGAAAATATATCATGTAACTACTTCTTTTGAAATCACTCATCGTGCTCCTTAGATAGCCAATACTAGAAATTTTTTCTAATGTGACACAAGATATTTGCTCTCTCCTTCATGAGTCTGAATTATCCTAATTCAGTCTGATATCTTCCTAATTTGCAAAGGAAACATGGCATTGGATACAGCAATTTAGAATTTTACCACCTCATTAAAAGAAAATCTATTATTCTTTTACATCTTCAAATCATCCGAGACCCATTTCCTTCAAGGTGAAAAGCACAGGCTCCTTGTAACTCCTTCCTTGTCCCAGCATTTACGTAAGCTTCAAATGAAAAATTAAAGCCAAGATAACAAAAACGTATAAGCAGCTGCCTTAACATTCACTTTGGGATCTCAAGCTGCAGGGTGCACTAATGTGATCTAGTGGGAAGTTACCACATTCCACCAACCTAAAATTCCTCTTAAAGTTTTGAGCTGAATATGCTCTTCATTTTGCTGCAAGCCTATAACATTGACGAATTGGCAAGCAGGTAAGAGCAGCCTGGGACTCAGAAAACAAACGTGAAGGCTGTCCCCTGAAAACATATCTGTCTGTTGGTTAATAAATGCAATTTATTTCTAAACCCTGTATCAGTAGCTAGAAAATGGCTGTGATTCCTCTGCCTTTACATACCCCCAAACCATTTCCCTCAGTAGACATCAAGACTCTTTGAAGGTAATAGGCAAACTAAATAAAAAGGCACTGTAAAGTGACAGGGAGCTGCTTCTTCCAAAAAACATTCCTAGAAGTAGTAACACTTGTGTGCAGACGTGGGAATGTTCTAGGATTACTCACTTGCCTTGGAACTGCATGTAAGAATGGAAAGATCTGTTGTGGACACATCCCTTACCTTTCCACATAGGTCCAGACATTAATCTCCTGCATGTTCCTTCTTAGTTAGTTAGTTCCCTAACTAAGCAGGCTATGAACCCAGCTGACAAGCTGAGGGACTTCTTTAACTGTGAAAGCAAATCAAGCCTGAGCTTTAGAAGGTATATATATTTCCAAACAAGGTCACCAAACAAAGACAACTAAGTCTGGAGCCAGATGGTGTAATACACCCTAAAAGCAACACCACTTAATTAGCACAACCTTTAGAGCCTCCAAGCAGGTGATTCAAATGAGTCTGTGGGCCAAATCTGGGACATTAATCTCACAAAGTACTTTGTGGTAGATCAGTGCCCACATGCTGCTCACAAAGAGACCCAGAGACCCAGTCAGAGGAAGGCAGGAGTAGCAGTGAGCAGGTAACGAGAGCATTCACCAGTTTCCCCAGCTGTTTGGATGAGATGGAGTATTCTGTTGTTTCCAGAACTGCTAGTTTTCTAGCCAGTATTTTTACTGCCAATTTCAAAATAAGATCTGAAAAATCCACAACACAGGAACAGAGACACAGAGGAGCCCTATAGGTAACACCCAGTGTTGTCCCTGTCCACATTGCAGCCCTGAAGACAGAGGCAATGCCTTTCTGATCTTCTCTGGGGACGATCAAGTACCAGAAGATGCCCAGGGTTCAGAAACACTTTTTTCCACCCTATAGTTTCTGAACGTGAACTGCAATTACATGGAAAGCAGTGGCAGCACTGGGGAATGTGCTCCAAAAACCCTCCCTTGGTAAATCAGCAATTCTTCTGTACTGTTTGAACCCCTAAAAAAACCCACAGGAGAGTCCTGCCATTTTATAAGCCCCCTGCAGCCACATATAATATATTTCCTGCTGTATATAACAACAGTAATGGATGATGGACTAAAAATTAAAATAAATTTACAAGCCAATTTCAAGTAATTCATTTGCCCTCTTAACTGGTTACAAGAGTGACTTGACAGGTTTGAGCGAATTTCCTGAGCCACATATGGAGTAATTGTCGATCAGTATTAGAGCTCCATAATGTTCCAGGCTTACTCTTTCAACAGGCTCCTCTTCACGCTAGTCCAATCCAATGTAGCTGGTGAAGTATAAATTAAAAAACTGCGAATCTTGAATTAATTAGTTCTCCATATAGTTTGACTTCAAAATATAACCAAAAAACCCTCACCCCAGCAGAAGTGATAGTATGCAAATAAGATAAATTAATTATTCTCTAAAACACATCTCAAATGCTGATAATGTGGATTAACAAGACTTAAATGCAACCTCTGTGGGGATACCTTCATTTTAAAAGTAATGTACGCTGCATGACATTTGCATTTTAACAGAAGGAAACTGCACTCGCATTTTAAAACCAGATAATGCTTTTAAGTCTCTTACTTAAGGGTTAGGCTCAGTTTGCAGTGTTTCAGTGTGAAAGTGAAGAAAACATGGCTAACACATTTTCAGTCTGCCAGTTCTTTGAATGTATTCCTTACAGGCAAGAATAGAAAAAAACTCTGAGACAAGCTCTTTCTTTTTAAGTTATATATTTAAGTTATATTCAAGCAAAAACAGTACGGTAATTGCTGTTTTTCTGGAGAAGACAGAGAGTAAATTATTTTGAAATACCTCATTATACCCCAGGCAAGACATAGCTTGTCTGTCTTCTGCATGACAGTGTATTCCTTGATATTTGGGAACACACTCTTAAAAGATTCTGAGTGTCCTCAATCGAAATTGCTCCAGCAAGACAAGTAAGAATATTGAAGTTATTTAAATTAAAAGAAAATGATAGCTACTGTCATTTTGGGTCACAATAACTGTTGGCAAATTCAGGTTTTCTCCTCCCAACTTTATTCATAAAAACTGCATGAAAATGTTCAATTATTTTTAACTACCTTTTCAGGTAAAAAAGTGGACGTATTATATTTTGCATTGTATCTCCTTCTTCTGGAAACATCTCTATTTTTCATTCTAACCTATGTTACATTACAATTCCTGACAAGACAGCTTGCTTCACTTCCACATCCTGAAACAGGTCATTAAGAAAAGCAAATGCTGAAAAGAGCACCTACTGGCGAGGTACCTCTGTACTGGAGACTGGCTGATGTAGTTCCCATTTACAAGAAGGGTAGCAGGGAGGATCCGGGGAACTACAGGCCAGTCAGTCTGACCTCAGTGCCAGGGAAAGTCATGGAACAGGTGATCTTGAGTGCTATCATGAAGCACTTACAAGAGAACCGGGTGATCAGGCCCAGTCAACATGGGTTCACAAAAGGCAGGTCTTGCCAAACTAACCTGATCACCTTCTATGACAAAGTGACTCGGCTGCTGGATGAAGGAAAGGCTGTGGATGTGGTCTTTCTGGACTTCAGTAAAGCCTTTGACACAGTTTCTCACAGCATTCTGCTACGGAAACTGTCAGCCTCTGGCCTGGACAGACGCACACTCTCCTGGGTAGGAAACTGGCTGGATGGCCAGGCCCAGAGAGTGGTGGTAAATGGTGTTAAGTCCAGTTGGAGGCCAGTGACAAGTGGTGTTCCCCAGGGCTCAGTGCTAGGTTCAGTCCTGTTCAATGTCTTCATCAATGACCTGGATGAGGGCATTGAGGGTACCCTTAGCAAGTTTGCAGATGACACAAAGCTGTGTGCAAGTGTCGATCTGCTGGAGGGTAGGGAGGCTTTGCAGGGGGACCTGGACAGGCTGGACCGCTGGGCAATGTCCAACGGCATGAGGTTTAACACGACCAAATGCCAGGTCCTGCACTTGGGGCACAACAACCCTATGCAGAGCTGCAGACTGGGAGAAGCCTGGTTGGAAAACTGCCAGGAAGAGAGGGACCTGGGGGTGTTGGTCGACAGCCGACTGAACATGAGGCAGCAGTGTGCCCAGGTGGCCAAGAAGGCAAATGGCATCCTGGCTTGGATCAGAAACGGTGTGACCAGCAGGTCCAGGGAGGTGATTCTCCCTCTGTATTCAGCACTGGTGAGGCCGCTCCTTGAATATTGTTTCCAGTTCTGGGCCCCTCACCACAAGAAGGATGTTGAGGCTCTGGAGCAAGTCCAGAGAAGAGCAACAAGGATGGTGAAGGGGCTGGAGAACAGACCCTATGAGGAGCGGCTGAGAGAGCTGGAGTTGTTTATCCTGGAGAAGAGGAGGCTGAGAGGAGACCTCATTACTCTCTACAACTACCTGAAAGGTGGTTGTGGAGAGGAGGGAGCTGGCCTCTTCTCCCAAGTGACAGGGGACAGGACGAGAGGGAATGGCCTCAAGCTCCGCCAGGGGAGATTTAGGCTGGAGATTAGGAGGAGGTTTTTCACGCAGAGGGTCACTGGGCATTGGAGTAGGCTGCCCAGGGAGGTGGTTGATTCCCCTTCCCTGGAGGTGTTTAAGACACGGGTGGATGAGGTCTTGAGGGACTTGGTTTAGTGTTAGATAGGAATGGTTGGACTAGAAGATCCGATGGGTCCCTTCCAATCCGGTTGTTCTGTGATTCTGTGATTTGGTTACCGGCAGCTAAATGCCCATGTGGACAACTATCCAAAGGAGAAATGAAATATTAAAAATAAATATTAATAGAGAATTACTAGATTTGGTGTCTGGTTTAAGAAAAAAAAAATAAACAAATACCTGACATGAGTCCTGTATTCTGAACCAAACATAACCTAATACCCTTTTGGAAACAAGTCTTACCTGATCAACTGTAAAGACCTTGATCCTTTCACTTCCCAACCATTTCTGAAACTCTTTTTTCCAGTTTTTTACAAGACTGCCAGGTGTGACAATTAGTGCTCGCTTTAGTACAGGTTTGCATCCATAGACCCCTTGCCGCAGAAGAGTCCAGATAAGTGCAATGCATTGCAATGTTTTTCCTAATCCCATTTCATCAGCAAGAATAGCTCCAAATCTGTCACTGACTCTGTAAAATATAATTAAGTGAGGGTAACATTTTAAAAGACATACCTATAATTACTTACAACTGGTTTAGGGAATTGCTTCTTGTGCTTGTTTCTGAAGTATTAAGAACCTATTCATACTGTAGGTTTTCTTTCGATTACCCCATAAGACCTCAGAGTAAAATTCCTCATTTTCTAGATTAATGCATTAGTACTCCAAAATCAAGTAGTTTAAATCTTATTTTAGAAATAAAATTATCTAATATTTTTAACATTGGTACATACCTTAATGAATCCATGACTTGAGAAAACACTTTTGAAACTAACACTGTATTTTTTTCTCAACAGATTGGTATAACAGCTTCTTTACTCTAAATGCCTAAATTATAAATCATATGCATAATTATGAATTATATTAATTATAAATCCCAGAAAACAGTATGCTTTAGCATGGGTTAGGTTTTATTTTCAGTACAACTGACAGGCCTTTCGATGCACCAGTTTTTCGTCATGTCTGGCAAAGTCACAGCAAGCACGACACTACATACAGGTCAGAGAAAACTTGTGCAAACTTTACAGGGGGAAGATTACTAATATTAATTAACTGAACAATTGCTCAAATACTCCCATTCAAATTGCCTAATTTTGAACACAGGCATGAAAATATTACAGGGATTGAAAGCCAAAAGGATTATTATCTTACCTCATTCCCATTACACATTCATATAGAAATATAATTCCTTCTTTCTGATGTGGTCGGAGATTATTTGCAACGTAAGGATCCACAACTACATCCACCACAGGTAAACCAGCCTTATTGAACATCCACTGATGGCTTGCATTTGGTCTTGGCATAACTAGAGAATCTTGAAGTTCAAAACATATGCAAGTATTGCAAAAAAACCCCATTATATTTACCCTGCTAGCAAAATATATTATTTCTCTAATGCAGTTACAGAATAAAGTCGATGATCTAATGACTGCTAAAACTACTGTTTAAAGTATTGGCCATTTGCAGACAGAAAATGTATTTATCAAGACAGCATCTATAAAGACTAGTAAATAAATTCTTTTACAGAGGTTTTGCAAATAGTTTGCACTTTATTCAAAGATAGAGGTGACAAGCTCATAAATCTGAGTGGTTTTTTTTACGATTAGATGAAATCACCTGCCTAATATAGGTTGCATGATGACTTTGAAAGCATAGAGTTAAATCAGAAGATCTAAAAAGCTTCTTAAAGGAAAGTTTAAGAACACAAACAATGACCTACATAAAATCTAGACACTATGTTTTAAGAGGATATTCTTGTAGCTCCCTAGAAAGAGTTCTCTGACAGAGAAAGATAAAAAGACAATTTGTTTAAAAAAAAATAGAGAAGGACTGAGAGTGAGCTGACAAAGGCTGCCACAGTGCATGAATAAAAGAAGTTGACAGCTTTGATGACATACAATGGCAAAGAGAGCATGAAGTATTGGGATATATCCTTTGGCTACACACGAGTAACAGTCTTGCTTGCCACAACTTGTTTACAAACTTTAACGCCATAATTTTGCTGGACAATGTCCATACGGGGTTGTTCATATTAACGTTACTCATCTTCACTGGAAAGTTGTATTGTCAGAGGACAGAATAAAAAAGCAATTTATAGTTGCTGCTATTCTTCTGACACTAGAGCAGATCTGTATTTGTAATTTATTTATGAGAATTGGTTGGACAAAGGCTTGTATCACGAGGGAGATTTTGCTTCTTACCAACAAAGGGCTGAGTTCTGATGGATTATATCAAATTGTGTGCCTGCACATATAAGAGCCAGTGGTGACAAAAGATAACTTTCCTGACAAAATGTTGCAGCCTTAGAGATGAGGAAGAAACAAGGCTTGGATGAGCAATGGACTAAAAGCTTAGAAATCATGGAAGATATGGTTTTACATCTTCATTGCTGTGCTGTGTTCTCCTGAGTGCGTGGATAAATAATTTGCCATTTTGAAGAAGGTGCATTTTAATCAACTGTAGTCATAGGCCTCAACAGAAAAACCTCCAAATGCTCCAATATACCAAGGTCCTGGTCTTGCAAAGCATTTCAGTTACTTCTGAAACATGTTATACAGCAAGACATTAAATAAACCACGTGATTTTCTAGTGTAAGCAACTCTAATGACTTGAGAGTCCAATCTATTGATGTGCTGAGGGCTCTCCATATGAGGAAGATTAGGGAAATCTCATAGGAGGTGCTCATATTCACCAGAGGAGAAGGTACAGGAGACAACTAGGATAAAATGTAGCTTTTTAATAGATCAGAAATAGCAAAGTTAATTTGATTGTTGATTACACCAGCTCTTGCCAAATATTAGGTCAGAAAGCAAATACAGTGTCACCTTGCAACCACATGAAGGAACATTCTTAGACATAACACAATCAAGCTGAATTCAGACTAGAAACTGGTGTTAATGAAGCTGCTCTTACAGAAGAGCCAATGATATCACTAATTATCACTTGATTAAGATTTCATTGTTTTTTTACATAGAAGCCAGGTAGCAGCTTTGAAAAGTCCCATAGTATTGGGTTATAAGGCAAGAAATAGAATGGAGGTATAACTATAGTAAGGATGTAGAATAACCCTGCATTTTTTTTAATATGCATTGTTCTGCTTAATAACATTTCTTAAAGTCATTTTTACCATCTATCTGAAAGACCAAGCCATCAGCAGAATATAGCTCCTGGATGATTTGTTATTGACAGACAAAAGAGTACCTCTTGTTTAGATAAGCAAAGCCACTTCCTGCAACTACCAACTGCTTACTTGATGCCTCTTACAGAACTGCTGAACTTGCTCACTATACAATTCGTGAATGTTCATGGCTTTTCAGCACAGGGTACTTCTAGCATCATAAACCAAACTTTAATTCCAAAATGTATTTTGTTGAGTTTAGACAGTGTAGTTACTCCGGTTGGCTGTGAAGGATCTGGCACAGTCAGAAGTAATTGCTTGAATCTGACCTAATCTCTCTATCACTGATCCTCCACTGCAATTGCCGTGCTGCTGTATTGTGTCAGTCCTTCACTGACACGAGTGGGAAGCTTGAACTCATCTAGAACTTTTAGCACGTGTCAGACTGTTTCTTTGATCATTATACTCATTTTTCTTGGCAAAACACTCAGAAACATTTCTAACTTTATTCTACAGCCATCTGTAACAGCTATGATAAACTGCATGCAGTGCACAGCATTTAATTTGCTAGTAACACACATGATAAAGTCCTAACATGATACTGATAGAAACACTAGTATGGTATGTCAGAAAAACTTCAGTAATACACTGAGGAACAAGAAAATTTTGGTTACACATTCAACTTATTTTTGAGAGCCAAAGGATGCTTAAAAAAACTTATAAACCTAAATCTTACTTGGTGCACTTGGATCATGACGAGGTTTGTAGCTTTGAGAATCTTTGAACGTATTCTCTTTAGTATTGGGATGACTGACACTTTTGAATGGTTTACAAAATGGTTTCATATTCACTTGAGATAAAGGAGTCGGAATTGTGCCATGAGTCCCTATTCCAGCCTGAAAACACCTGCCACTGCTGAAGTCATCTGCTGAAATGACACCCATCACTTCAATTTCTTTTCCTCCAACCATCAGTGTTTGACCTTCATTAAGATTGTCTAGCTCTTTAGTTTTATATCCAGTACCTAAAAGAATATAAAAGTTAGCAATTAGGACAGTACAGCAAACACTACTTCCTTGACACTAGCGCTCACCTGCAAGAAAGAAAAACAAAATTGTAAACAGGTATTTTATTCTTAAGTATTTGAATTTTATACATATAAACTCATAAAGTCTTTCCCTTCTTAGCAGAGATTGACATTTGAGAGCTAATGATCACAACTGAATAGCAGAATATGTGAGCAAATACTCTATCAACCTCCTCCACAATCAGTTCTACTGAATGTCAAACAGCCATTTAAGGGAATTTAGAAAAACAGCTCCATATCATAAATGCTAGCAGCTTGCCTTAGTTTTAAACTTGCTTAAAACTAATGACCATTCTAGATCCTTATTCCTTCCTTTCATGCCCCAACAACACCACTTGCTCCTCCTGCTATTAATCTAAACAGAATATGCTGCTTTTGAAATCATTCTAAATTAGCTTTTTACAATGAAGGATTCATATGCATCTGAAATCTTGACTTCAACACGTGCTCTGAAACATACAGGCTCTGATTATTGCCACAATTTATCAATCAGCTCAACAGTTTGTTCAGTTAAAATCCTACCAGGGAGGTGACACATTTTTCTACGTCCCCTTAGGGAGTCCCTCAAGTGGGTGTTCTCAGAGCAGGTACCACACACTATTAGTCTCATCACAAATCAGAACTATTGCTGCTGCTTTCTTTTAAGGTAAAGTTGTAGGTAAGAGCAGTGGTTCTTTCTTTTAAATGGCATTCTAGCCACTGAAGTCTTCACATAGGAAACTAGAGACATACATCATTTATTTTCTTAACCCAGGGAGGTCAAAGTCACATCGCTACCTCAGAATTAGAATCAGACTCACTCTTTACCCCAGTTGCTGAAGTTTTGCCACTGTAGATAAACAGGCTTTGATCCTTAGCTGGGCCAAAAAAAATAAAAAGCATGACTGTGTGACCTGAAGTTAGAGCACTCACCCGTGAAAGAGTCAAAGCTTCCCAAGCTTTTACATGTATTTTATCCAACAAACACTACATATAAAGATACTGGGAACTGTTTGCAAGCCTCAAGTCTCCCACTTCTAGGAATGTAGGAGGCTAGGACGTGAAGATCTGGATTTGAATTCTTTTAAGAGAAAAAATTTACTGAAGTATTTCACAGCCTAAGCAAGTGGTGAAAGAATGTCTGGCCAAAAAGGAAAGGGAAGTACTTTTCTTCCCCCTCTCCTCTAAACATGTTCAAAAAGCACACATCAAACCTCGTTTGTTTTTGAAAGAACATTAGCTTCCAGGAAAGAGCTGAAGATGAAACACAAGAGAACAGACGTACCTTCCTAAATCAGGTACCTGGAGAGGAGATTTGTGGCCTCTCCTTTGCTTTGCATTTTAATTTTCTCTTATTACCTTTACATAGCTTCAAGCTGAACATACTAAGTACAGATGTATCCCTGCTCAGGATCTTTTGGATGCTGGTCTGAAGAGTCTAATTCTAAGACAGGGTAGAGTTTTAGGATAGACAGGAACTTAGAAATGACAAAAGGCCAACCTACAACACTCAAATGTTTTTGCAGCTGCCAGAAATAACTCTATAACATACAGCAAATTACAAGACAGCACTTCCTAAATTCTTTGTAATACATTACTAAGGAATTAGGACATTTGCAGGGGAGAAAAGCAAAATACTCTGCTGCCTTGAAACCAAGCTACAGCCTGTGCTGGTTTGGGGCTTTTACGCCCCTTCTTAGATCCAGCCTCAGTATGCGTAAGAAAAAAAAAAAAAATCTTCTTTTGTCCTTTTCTTCCCATTTAAAAATAATAATCCTGGAAGCTCATTCACATTCACTGTAAATTTCCTAGCACTAAGTGCAATTTTGGAGATAAGCTCCACTGTCAGACCTTTCCTTCTCACTCAGTGAATAATTGCACAAATTTAAAACTTACACTGCTTAAACTGGTCAATCTATTATTTTCTTAGAATCAACAAGCATTGAAAGCAACTCTGAATGGGCACATTAGCACCAATGACATTGGCATAACTGTGCTCCCTGACACATCAAACACAGGAAATAGACGTCTACCAGGAAAAATTAGAATATTAATTTTTCTATTGTGTTTTCAGCTAATTCAAGAAGACAAGACTTGAGACAACCACAAGAACAGGGTGGTGGCTGATACATTCCAGGCATTACTCTCTTTCTTTCTGCTTTTTTCAAAACCAAGCAAGTCTGTACCTATATTGCTTCACTATAAATATATTCAAATTAAACTAGTCACAGACTGATTTGCAAATCAAAACTGCCTGGTCCTAACGAGGTTCACAATTTCATTATTGTAACAAAAGAGCAGAGAAGCCATCTCAGCCCCAAAATTAATCAGATTATGTTTTGTAGCAGCACTGTCCAATCCTACTCTCTTACAAAATATCTTTGGCTCAGTTAGCAAAGTTAATTCTTGCTTTGTTTTCAGTAAAAAATTACTGCTTCAATTTGATGGCAGCCCATAGTTTCCAAGTCTTATTTTTGACTCTGATATCAACCCAAACTGTGTCTTACAGCAGCAGCTGCTGCTAAAACTACAAGACTAAAAATTGCTACAAAGTTGAATTTGGCTGGGCTGGAAAATCTTGCTGTTTGCTTGTCTAACAAAGATAATATTTTTAGTTGCTTGACTGGCTGAAAAGTACTGATCTAACCTCTGACATTCCCACTTGCCATCCTGCTGACTGGAATGCCTACAAGAAACTTACCTGTATATTTTCCCCTAGTTCTAATACCTTCTCCAATGCATTATGTGAGCAGTGGAAATTAACTACTCATTCCTCATTTGACATCTCTGCTGAATTAGTATAGTCGCTCATTTCCAGATCCTCTCCTTGAACTAACGAGCATTTGGTGTTTCCGTGAATAATGTTATTCAGCCTGCCCCAGCCTCCTCCATGCATCTGCCTTAAGTATAAGAAATATAAAGCTTTCTTTCCGTCTCCTCTACTCCCCCGCCAAATCTACTGGTTTTTTTCATGCTGTGGTCAACACTGGTATGGAGAATTCCATATTATCTAAAGAGCTGGGTCTCAGTCTCTCCTACTCAAAGCACAATAATTTTAAACCGGTTGTTCACTTACATGAGTATGCAAATCTACAGTACCTCTTCCAATGTCTTTGCCTTCCATATCTTTCAATATTACTGACTTTCCTTTTGCAATAAGAACAGCATCACCTTCCCATTTCTTGTGCTTTTTCTTTGATGCCTTACACCATACAACACTGAAATATTTTGCAAGGCAGTCAGGTTCTTCCCACACTGCTTCTTCCTTTGCTGTCCCTGGTGTTGGCAAATACAGTGCATCTAAAATGGAATAAAATAATAAAAAATATCACAAATTCTCTTGACAAAGTGTAGAGTTACTTGCATTTCAAACAAATCAAGGACAATCTATGCATGCATCTTATATCAACAAAGTAGTGTGTTTCCTGCCCTAGGCCACTTATGGTATCTTTGGACTGAGGCAGACAAGCACATGAGGGACTCATCCTGAATAGGAATCATTAAATTGTTTCAGAACATATGTGCTTTCAAGAAAAGCACATTACTCAGTACCTTAGAGAGAGCTCCTGATTTAACATATAAGATAAGAATGGAGAAAGAATAAAGGGAAAGACTGGGGAAAACAAACAAAAGAGAATCAAACATAGGAGAAAAAAGAAAAGAGGGTCTTGGTGAGATATTGCTGGTCAATGTTTTGGAAGCAAGGACAGAACACGGAACTCAAGCAAGGGAGCAAAGAAGGCCAGTAACCAGACATATTGCTGAAGTCCTTAGTAGTAAGTGGCAGAATAACCATAACTGTAACAATACAAATGATTATTTCGACTCCTTTCCTTGTACCTTTTAAAAATAAGTAATTCTGCAGATCTTGAAACAGACCATCACTGCTGTTTGCAGCAAATCAAATATTGTGACTAGGCTGAGATTAATTTAGATATGTCAGTAGTTACCTAATTGTAAGTATCATGGATGCAAATATTAATGAGAAGTATTTAGTTTAATAAGGTTAAGAAAATGTAACAGAACAGACAACAGTTGATTATATTAATTAAGAATAAACACATGCTTTCAAGAGTTAACAATGTGACGTAAGTAATGGTAGGTAAGTCCCCAGCATTACCTAAAGGAATACCTGTAGCATTCCTTTTCAGCACATGCACAGCTTCAAAGAGAGAATCAGACTAATTTTCATTAAAATACCCATGCATGCTGGTTAAAGGTTTAAATCGGTTCGCTCCTTTGATTCCATCTGGGATTCAACACTACACAAATCTGTTACAACTAAGTACTTATGCCACAGACTAACCTTTCTAAATTTTCCAAGTGTGCTGGCATTTAAAGGAGAAGCTACAAGAGTAAACTTCTGCTCATAATAATAGTCCAATAAAAAGGTAACTTCATCACTTGCACATGAAGTCTACATATTATTAAAACCATGAAACACTCGTAAGTTACAAGCCTATAGGCTAGTATTTACTAAAAGGTATTATCTAAATAGAAAATGGTCCATTTATTAAGTAGATCTTTTTTTTACCATTAAATATAATTTTCACTAAAATTTTTATTGTCTGTATAGAACTTCATGCTAACGCAGTGTGTAAGGGAGATAGGATTTGCCATAGGTGGATGTTTCTTCAGGGCATTAGCCAATATCTGTAGTGTTCTATATGACAGAAGCCCCCATCTCCAAGGGTTACATAATAGAGCAGCTCCTGCAGACTGGCACGCTGCAGAAGGATGAGAAAACAGAACAGAGCACGTCTTTTTGAAATGTGGGGGATTCTTCGTAGATGAAACATGGATAATGAGCCAAAGAGCAAAAATAAAACCTTGCAGTTTTCAAAAAAGGTACAATAGCTCTATGGGCTCCTCAGTAATCACAAGTGATAAGATTTGGAGGAGTGAAGTGGGAGTGGGTACTCAGAAAGCAAGCCTGTACACTGCTAAAAATACAAAGACAATTTGAGTCTATATTGAATTTCTACCTGTAAACTGATTTGACTAAATAAATACAAGCCTGTTCTCTATTTGTTTTCAAAATGAGTCTCTTAATCAGCAACTTCTATCCTCAAATTAAGATTTTAAGGGACTGTCACTGCAAGAACTGGAGATTTCATTGCAGAATTCCCTTCTCTCCTGAAGGATGGCCATCCATAAACAAACGACCACCTCCTTGTCTCCTCCACTGACCTCTCACATGAGTCTGGTGATCCCTAAGATCTCTTTTATGGTCATTGCCCTTCTACTCAGGGAGTCCTGTGGACTGCCATTAGATTAACTTTCAGGTCAATAACAATTCTTCAAGCTCTTTTTATCCTGGCTTCATTTAAAGTATCAGGAAAAACAATAATGTAGGAATAGGGCTGGAAACTGCTAGCATTTTGTAATAGTGACTTTTGCCAAAAAGTCCCTATGGGAAAACTGAAAAATAACAGCCTTGGCAATGCTCTAATTTCTTCCCTCAATTTGTATTCTGAATTACCATAATTTCTGTTGACAAAAATATCCAATAACAATTTGTTTCTACGCTACATAAAATAATTTCCTTTTACCTATAACTACACTAAAGCTTCAGATAAAAGTGTTATGGTATTTATTTTTTTAAAAAATTAAACATTTTTACGAAAAAATAATTACATCTTCTGTAGAATTCCCTGGAATAGAAAACTGAAGCCCATTCATAAACAGTACTGATCAGGTAGTTGCATTCAACCTTCTTTTATCTTGTAATTTCTGTTTGCATTCTGCATCACACCTAAATAACTTCAAAGATTTATTTCAATGCAACAGCAGAATATCCAAATTTGCTAACTGTATCAGGGACTTTTCAAGAATTAAGACTGGTACAATATGCACAACGACTAAGTTCAGTGTTTGATACTGGGGTACAGAGAACAACGGTTTCACTGGTAAAACCCTTGTTGCTTACTAACCATACACTTACAAGTGTCTTGTCTTAAACAGAGCTGAGCTTGTCAAGACCCTGGAAGATAAACTGCAATTGGAAATTCTGAGCTCTGCTGTTAATCAGTTTAGACTGAAAATAATAAGTAACAGGAACTATGTGTACACCATACTAAAAGATCAGGAAATCATGACCACTCACTTGTCTCTCACAAAGCAAACTGTCTGGTCCAGTTTCTTTAACCATGAAGAAACTCTAATAAGTGGCCTGTCTTTCCTCCCAGAATGAAAGGTTTGGGAACTTTAAAGATACGGCTAATAAGGCTTTGAAACATTTCCACAAATCAGAAAAAAAGCTTTCTCTCTGGTTGAGAAAGCAAGGACTTAAGTTTCAAGATACAAACCATAACCTACTTGATAAGAGGAAAAGTTTCAGCAGCCTCAGGAAGGTGATGATTTACAGAAAGTGGGACAGGATCCAAGAGAGCGGATGGGGGAGCGTGTCAATGACAAACTAGTTTAACCAGTTTCTGATGAACAGGATTTAGAGAAAATGCATGGATTAAGTGCATTAGGTTACTCCCAATGCACCAAGAAAACAGCTGCATTATGAAAGACTACAAAAGGTAACTCAAACCTGCTTTTCCAGCAGACAATACACTATAGCTTGTAGGACTGTAAATACGTGTTACCATAAGGAGTGCAGCATGCTTCAGTAAGCAGGACACTAGACACTTCGGCCCGAGGTGTGGTTTAATGGATGGTTTAAGCCCGTCCAACAGCAGGTTGCTGCCAAAACCCACCTTTCCTTCCCGCGCCCCCTCCGCTTTTCATCCACCAGCTACAGGCAAGCCAGCTCCAGTGAGTCCTATCAGCAACTACAGTCAATATAGGGAAGGGATATGAGCAGTTTGGAACAAGGAAACAGGGAGGCTGCCCCTTTTTTTGTGGCAGCTACTGTTAGGCTGGAGTGATTTTGAAACCACGGGACCTGTCAAGTTACACAACACCTCCGTACCTGAACTTCCACATTGTAAATGTGTATGGAAAAACAGGGAGTTTCTCCTGAACAGCTCTGAATGTACTAAATAAAATGCACTGCAAAAATGCAAAAATCACAACTTAAAGAAGACAACTTCAGTTCAAATTGTGCTCTGTGGTGCAAAGGAATTAAAAAGACAGGAATGCAAAGTCAAGAATCTAAACTGAGGTAAAACGAAATTTGGGTTCTGAATAAGTCACAATCAAAACTCTATGGTAGGTCTTTGCTGCAGACATGTGTGCTACCAATCGTCTCCATCTTCTGAGCAGAGGAAGTAATCAAAAACGTCTTTAATCAAATTAATCCATAACATTTAGAGAACAGATGTTTACATAGCAGTTAAATGTCCTGTTTCATATGAAAGACCTGTATGGTAAACCTAAGATACCCTAGGAATATTTAAAGAAATGTGAGACAAGAGATAGCATCATTCTTCATTTGCAAAACAATTCTAGTCTAACAATAGACTTAATATTAAGCTAACATGTAAATGTATATTAGTGTGTTTCAAACATGGAATAATATACAGTAAGTATTCTCACAGCACTTCTATGAGACTTTTATGAGGAGAGCAACCAGAAAGAGTCAAGCCAACTTGCCCTAAAAAATGCAGGAATCAATGACAGCTGGAATTACATCTCAGAGTCACTTGATTACAACCCACTGCTTTGCACCTCTCTTTCAAACACAAAAGGTCCAGGTAATTCATCTCACACATATGTGCATCATTAGAAAACCCACCTAAAGACTGATGTTTCAAGCAGGTATATTTTCTTTCAAAGCCACGTAGTTTTATATCCAAAAGTATTTTTAAACAGAAATGCAAATGCGAAAAAAAAATTATTTTTAAACATCTGTATCAAAGTCACTGTATATGCATATTCAACTAAACTAGCCTCTAGATTGCTGAATGTGCATTACTTTCGGAATCTCCATTACTAGATCTTACAGCTAATAACTCTGCCAGGCCTTCCATCAGTCCATACGCCACCATGCTAGCTGTCTCAGTTTAAGCACACATATTCATACTCAATGTCCATAAAAATATTCAGTGAAAGAAAAAAAACACTGCTTATGAGAAAAAAAAAAAAACAAGATTAAAGCAGTTTTAGTCTCAATAAATTATTCTTCCTTGTAGAAGCTCTAATAACTCAATACTCCGGAGGAAAACCTAAAAATCTGATGAGAAGACAGAGCCTCTTTTTTCTTTTGGCTGGGGTAAAACTTTCTCCATTCCTGAAAACTAAAAGTTCTTCAAAATAAATGCAGTTTGCACATTCTCTGCAGCTTAATTTCCTGAGGATTAGACACTGGACAAGCTCTAACTGAGGCTGAGAACAGTCTTCTCTGTAGTCATAGCTCTCCCTGCTTGGATCACAGCTAGGTCCTCTTCCAAGCATGCCAGCAGGGAATTTTCCTTTGTCCTTCTTCACAGACATTATGTCCTCTCCTGACACCAATCTGGGAAAGGTGGCAGAGGGAACAAGAACCAGGTACAAGGAAGAGCAGACTGGGAGAAGAAGCCTTAAAAGAAATATGACTTCTGGAAAGAAAGGCTGATGTTAAATCAGTGGAAAACTGACAAATGGGCAAATGCCTGTAAGCCTGAAGTGAAAGCAGAGCCACCAGAGAAAATCTAGAAACCAGACAGGGAGTAAAAAGAGCAGGAAGACAACATATTATGCTAGGAGGAGGGTCAGAGAAAACCACTGGGGCAGACTGGGACCAGCGTCCAATGTAGGAGGACAAGAAGCAGCAAGAGAGAGAGTTAGGATTTTCTGAGCACAAACTGGTGCAAGAAAAATCTTACTGCCCCTCATCTCTGACCATCAAAATTCAATATTCACTAAAGAACATGTGGCTGAAAGCCATCAAGGGAAATCAAGGGATGAGTTGGGAGGAAGAAATGAGAACAGGAGCTGATTAGACAATGACAGGGAAAAAAAAATCAAAAAATGTAAATAGAAAAAAACAGCTAAGGACAACACAGCATTGCAAGATAAAAAAACAACAAGCAGGTGAGCCCAGAAGGGTACTAGCTGCACAAAGACAGGAAAGGCTCTCAGAGCTACTCAGCTTCCTGGTAATGAGGGCCCACTCCTCTTCCCTCATCCTTCTAGTTTAACTTTTTCCCCCATTCAAGTTTTAAGACTAACAAGTTAGTCAAATTAAAAATGCAAAAATTGTTAAGCTGTTCAATATAATTTTACAGAACCAGATCTAGCTCTACAGGTGGGCAGGGCTGCAAGGGGAAATTTAGAGGCAGCGTAAGAGATAGAGGCAATGAAGGTTTTGAACTGCACCTGTTTGACTAGCGCACCCTGCAAGACAAACTTGAATCAATACAGAGTTTAGGACTGGTGGAGGACCCAGAATTGGACGAGAAATTTCTAGTGGACAAGCTGATGAAGACAAAGCAAGAGCTAAGGTTTTGATCGTTTAATCATTTTTCATTAAGTCCCTTTGGTACATTCTGCTCTTCAATCTGAAAAAATTTCAGTCTTTTAGTTTCTTTGTTGTTAGCAAGCACACGTGAAACACTGCAGGCCACAGTATTAAAGGTCTACACTGAACTCAGTGACCTCCTAATGCAGTAGTTCATTTTATTACTCCAAGGGGTAAAGACAAGAGTTTCAACCTTGTCTGTCTTGTGTAGATAAAATATCAAAATATATGGAATAATCTGTTTTAAAATGTAAATTTGCTTTAAAAGTCAAAAGATTAACATCTACAACCTCCTGGTACAGAATTACATCACTCACCCCTCGCCCCCTGCTTTAATTACATGAATGTTCTACGATTGTGAAGTCAAGCAGTTTGGAGATGTCAAAAATAAGACTGTTGCGGTGACCTGATCTGCCCTATTGCATGCATGCATTAATAATAAAGTCTTTAGAGAAAATATCCTGCACTACATTGCTGTGGGAACTCTTGCTTATTCAGTGTACAGAACTGAACTGCCTGACAGCAGCAAGAAAAACGAGGCTGTTGCTGCCTGCATGATCCCCAAGAAACTTGGTTGCAAAAGGTGCATGGTGAAGCAGGCTGAGAATGCAAGGACAGAAAGTCCACTCCTGCGGTTAGATAAGCTGAACAGAGCCTTAGAGAACTGGATTTTACTTGCATGTCTTCTGGAGTTCCTCTATGGCATAAGGAAAGTCATTTAACACGAACTTTTCAGCAGAAAGCATTTGTCTGAGTGCCTGACGTGTAATTCAGTCTCATTTAAAGTAGCAGTGAACACTCACAGATTCAACTGGAAATTGTGTTTTGGAAAGATTAACTGTACAGTATACTAAAGCATTGAGATAACGCAGTCCCAGCTGATTCAGTCTGCACCCTTCAGTAATAATGGGGCTTTTTTTTGTTTTGTTCTCTCTGTGCCTCAGCTCCTGCTTTACCTCCTAGAAAGTAGAGGTTATATCAGCCTCTTATCTCACCAAGATGTTGTGAAACTTAATTACATCTGTGAAGCACTCAGATAGCATCATGATGGGCAACAGAGAAAAAAGCATTAGCTAATTAATTCAAAATCATTTAAATAGCATGCTGAAAACAAGGCATTAACTGAACATAGAGTTGGAAAAACGATACTGAGTAGTGGTTTACTAAGCAGTCCATTCTGTGAATTGAAACCGGCAAGAAGGCCTACAGAAATACAATCCATAATTATGTACTTAATGACTTTACCCAACAGCACAAGAAGGTTTGATTTGAACAAGTAGGAACAATCCTCTTGTCACCATTCAATGAAATGTTTAATTCCTAAGGTTATCAACTGCAGAGAAGGGAGGATGGAGAACATCAACTTTCAAAATTATACATCCATGGCAGAAAACTCTTCTTTCTAAACCTCTCAACTGTCTAAAAAAAAAAAACAACTGACTCCAGTTTCCACTGTAAAAATTAAATGAACTAAACTGAAAGCTTCTGCCAAGTCCACAGAAATAGATATGCAAGTCCTATTATCAATGGAGAAAACAGCATCACTGAGAATTCTGAAAAGCTGCAGGCATTATTTGGTGCAGCGAGACAGATCAGCTGGGTAAAATACCAGTCAAATGCCACCCAAATTGACTGTTTACTACACTTCCTAATGTCACTATCCACACCAAAAGTTGTTTTGATTAATTTGTCAGGGAAAGGGTCTTTGCTTCAAAAAATGAATGCAAAAGTCACGTCAGAAAGCAACATTTACACTTGGGCTCTGTAAATATTGAGTGTTATTGCAATAAATGATAGTCTGAATGGGATATCAATGGGAAAAGTCCAAACACTTAAATTACAAAAAAACCCCTGAATTACTAAGAAATAGTTATTAGACTGTTACACAATCACAGGCTAATTGTAGCCATCTCAAAAAGCAGGCAATCTTTGAAGCCGCTTGCAGAGATACAAGTATGCATCCTTTTGTGTTTAAATGTTAATGGAAAGTACACAGCTAAATCTATACAAGGTATTTTGAAAATACAATCTGACATTCTCTGAAGCATTTGCTAGTACTTCTACTGGGTTTTTTTATTAAAAATAAGGCTGTATATCTGTGTTATACAAGATCTCTCTTCCTAAAACGCAAAGACTCTTAGATCTGTAACAAAAAGCAAGCAGGCAGAAAGGGATTTATTAAGATTACGTATCCTTCATATTAACATCTGTTTTAGCACATACTGGAAGGAAAAACATTTTTAATTTACTGTATTTGGCCATCTTTGCTTTCCCTGGGTTATAATAAAGAGGCCGTAATATAAAAATAATAAAACTTATGCCCACTGTTTTAAGCATGAAACAAAATATATTCCTATCCTAAAATATTTAAACAAGACTTTTTAAAATTTATGACATTACCCTGGAAAGAGGCACACAAAGGATGAGTCATATTTTTGAGAATTTTTATGTGTTATGCAGCAATGATTACTTGCAGAGTGGCTGACAAAATATTTGGAAAGAGAAAGAGTAATTTTTCCAAATCAAGTTACACAACTTTGATGTACATAAATGTAATTCATTCCTTAGTCCAAGCAGAAAAGTGATATTTACCACCCAGCACAAAACCTAGGGCTCTAGTTGTAATTTTTACTAGCAATCTTACTGTAACAGGGAAAATGAAGGAGGAGGGAAGAGAAGAAATTCATCCTTGTGGAGGTAAGTCATGCTTACTGTGCTGCCTTTGCTACTGTGCAACGTAAAAACCAAAAAACCAAAAAACTAATACAATTTAAACTGCACAAAAATTCCAATGCAAATTAGGAATATGATTCCATGCAGGGAGACATAAATTCAGGACACCTTTAACAGCCTACTTTTGTGTCAGCCCAGCCTATTTTTGGTCCTGAGCTGACCACTTATATAAGGAAATGCTAGAAGACACGGAGATGTGGCAGCTTTCCATCAGCAGACTAAGTCCACTTGCTGTTCCCAAGGGACTGTTTTGACCCTTGATGTGTCTTGAAAGCCTCTGCAGCATGCACAGATCTTATCAACTTACCGTATGTAACTCTCATTGCAGGGGGTATCGGTACATACATATATGCATATTCAGAGAAGGATGAGACTTATAAAGAGATCAAGTTGATCTCTACTATATCTCCCCTGAAAATTGTCTTTATAGATGCCCACTCTATCTTCAGCGCTAAAGTACCTGAAATTCTCAAAATCTATTTAACATCTGGACCGCTAAAAAACATTTTTAGTACCATCATGGAAATCCACTTAGGAATAGCGTATTTTCAAAACTCAACTACATCAGCACATGTAGTTATACAACAAAAACTCTTCTGGAAGGAGCAATTTCATCCAGCAAAAATAATTGTAACAATCAGCAATGGCTCAATTCCCTAAGCAAGCTTAGCCCAGTCCTTTCCTGGACACACATGACGAAGCACACCAAATCACGTGCTACTATCCACGAATCACTGTGCTACTAACCATATTTTCCAGGCTATTCATTGTCTTTTTCCAGAAGACCTGGGCCAATACCTACCCTAGCCACACAGTACAAGCGTTTTGAAATCTTCACTACCCCAAAAGACGGGCAGTTGTAGTCAAGATGCTTGTTACCTGTTACTCGCACTGAGGCTGCCAGGTCTATTAGTGGCAAAGCTAGAGACACATTTTCTTGCTTTCATTCCAGGTATGCACAGCTGAGAAATCTCTGTTCTGTTCAAATAGTTCAACTTGCTCAGGTTGGTCAGGGTCTCCTAATTCAGTTATTAGGGACTACATTCAAGAGATAACAAACTTGTACTGAAAATGACCAAATTCTATGTTTGCCAGTGATTTTATGAACTAGACAAACTGCGAGACTGTGAGGTCTTACAGGAATGGTCAAAGGCCAACTTCATGGCAAATTTAAATACTTTTTCAAAGCACAGCAGAATTAAGCACACTACGAAGGAAAGATGATCAAAATTCAATATTATCCAAAAAAGAGTATTCTCCCCTCAACCTATTTCACAGAAAAAAGCTGAGACATAAATAAATGTGAATGTATATAAAGAATATCCACATTACAGCCTGAGAGGATGTAGACAATAGTAATAGTATCACTATTCACATCAGGATGTCCCTGCCCATGGCAGAGGGATTGGAACTAGATGATCTTTAAGGTTCCTTCCAAATCAAACTGTTCTATGATGATTCTATATTCAATTTTAGTTCTGTATTTCTGGTACGTGCCACACAAACTTTTCAACCCCACAACACGGCATTCTTAACTGTTTTGACAAGTGAGCTAAGTAAACTTTACCAGTAAACTGCTGCTAAGTATGATAAATTCCCTTCTTTCACATGATACCTTCAGTGATTAATAATAGATAGGACTTGAGACTACAGCAACAAATTTCATCTGATACACTAGAAGAAACAAATAACGTGGGAGTAACTAACCCCAAGAAGTCCAAAATCTCTCCTGCTTACTCCCAAACTAGACAAAAATTTTGTCCTATTATTTCACTCTTTAATTACTGAAAAAAGACACTTATAAATTTATTATTTCAAGCATGCAGAAAGTTCTGAGCTTTAAAAGCAGACATTTCTGAGACATCATTAGCAATACAGATGAGGTTTGTACAAAGACATAAAAAGTAAGCCATAGGCAAAACAGACTACAATAAACAAAATGACCAAGCCTTAATCAAAGTAGGCCCTGACATTCACTGAGTATGGAGGGGTACCACAATAGAGTGGATTTAATTCTACATTATTTATGTTAAATTATGCTAATTCACATGATTACACTAACTACAGATGAAAATCAAGAGCCGCCAGGAAACAATGACTTCTTTTTGAAAAAAAATCTACTTGCATGCATAAAATGCAAAAAATTCAGTGAGATTTTTCAAGTCTGCAGTTTTGCTGAACAGCAAATAGAAATGATAAATCAAGTGGAGTAACTGCTTATTAAGTATTCAATAAAAATTACATGCTATTCTATTCTTCTTGTGTGAATAACATGGCCAAACAAGGTGTTATGTTCAGACACGTTTGGATACATCAACACAAAATTCTGTGCAATCACTAGGATAAAAAAGTGTGAAAATTTCACAGCACAGAAGAAAGGCAGGGGCAGAGAACACCAGCACCTGCAGGTGGACGACTGCTCCTTGGGTTCTCTCAGCCTCATCCACCCTGCTTACGCACATATCACAAAAGAGGTTTTCAACTACTTCAGCACTGAACAACTGTAGGTTCCACAAAGAAGAATTCAGAGACTAATTTTGCTAGCTACGATTCAATAAAATATCAGGAAATTGAATCTTTATTATGAAGGAAACTGGATGCTGTTTAAGAGCAACCATCACTACACAAGCAACTTGGTCGACATCAAGGCAAATACTTTCATTTTTAGCAGAGATCAAACACAAACACAGGTCACAGAACAACTGAAATTTACCCATGTGTTACACACTCAACTATCAGACTGTGATTTTAACTACTGAATAGAGTAAACTTAAAAAAAGTCTGAGCCTTTGAAAATGAGACTTCTCAAATTACATAAGACCTGGACATTTTATAACAGAATAACAGCATTACTTGTTAGGAATACACACTGAGGAGTGACAATTAATGTATTTTAAAACCCTGAAAAATCCTAAAGGGCATTTTTTTAAAAGCTTCTCTTTGTTTTCATGTCCAAAATAGGAGAGTAATCAACATCATAGGAAAATAACACTTCATCATCTTCATGAGTAATCTTTTTGATTTTACCAAAGCTGAAATTCACATGGAACCATGTTAAAGCACTTTAAAATAAAGATACAAGAACTTTTAAACAGCTTAGCCAGCCAGCCTAGGTATCACAATTCCTCATTTGTTCCTCTCACTTACAAACAACTCCCTTTTAATTATAAGAAACTTAATGGTTTTGCCCATTAGAAATCCAGTGGACACAATGAAGATTGACAAAAGTTTGGATATTATGCATTTTGTTCTATGGCAGAAAAAATTCCAAGCCATAAACCATGTAGAAATATAAAGGAAAGAAACTGAAGCTAGTGAGGTGGAAGATATTAGAACACAGAAGTACTACAAGCAAGATTAGTTATAAGTAATCTCCACTGGCCTCGGAGCACTTCTCTCTTCTACCATTTTTGCCTGAGAAGAATACTGATCCAAGCAAAGCACATCAACCGAGATGATTCCACAGGAGCTGAAAGCTTACTGAGGCCAGGGGGTGAACAGCAGGGAGGGACAAAAAAAGCAAGATAATTACGGAGTAACCAACAAAATTATAAACCAATCATTAGAAAGTTGCTGAGATGAAGTCACACAAGATGCTATCACAAGTATCACAAAGTTATCATAGTTACAATTTTTTACTCTACTTCTAAACACAAATCCATTCGATGTTGGGAATTCGGTTACTCCTGGAGCCAGTTTATTTCAGTTATCTTAGTAGAAGGACATGAACATATGGTAGAAATTTGTCCTTGCTTGATATTACTCTGCTTATACTACGTATCTTATAAACATAAAGACAAGGAACGGCACTGCCAGATAGAGTGAAAGGAATAAGAGGATATGAACAGAGGTGAAGAGGGAAGGGCATCCTACCACCCCTGTCACACATACTAACAAAATAACACTTTCTGGAACAGTAAAAATTCATAGCACTTCAGGGTCCAGAAGGACCAGCCACAGCTGTGATGCATGTATCCACATTAGGAATCAGGAACAGACACTGAGAAGTGAGAAATCCGACTGAGACAAATAACCTGATACTGTAAAGCAGATGTGTAGTGAGAAAGAAACGCACATCCATCAGGACAGAGAGGTAGAAAATATAGTCTGCACCATACTGCACTGATGGAGCAATATAACATCACTGAAGGAAGAAAAAGTGCTGTAGGGAGAGGGAATAAGTATCAGGTCACTAGCAAAGAAACAAAGCTCCACAGGGACTCAAGAGACACCCCCACACACACCCGAGCTCCACAAAACTGAAAGAAACACAAGTTGAGAACTAAGGAAATGAAACTATGAAAGACTTCTGAATTAGAGGTGCTGCCTGCAGATAAGAACAAAAGGCCTTCCACTAAGAAACAAGACAAAACCAATCAACCATGGTACAATGCTGATGTAGAGAGGCAGTTCTTTACTTATTTGCATTCTTCCCCTTCCAATGTCAAGAACATGAGGGAGACTTTTACTCAGAATCCTATTTTTGCATTTACTTTGCCCACCAGTTCAGAAAGGACTGAAAGTTTTCAAGAGACTAGAAATCCCTCTGGTTCTAGTCCTCGAAATAAAAATACCATATCAACAGAAACCCCAGAGGTTACCTCTTCATCCAGCTGAAGGAGAATGGAGAATTCAACAGAAGATATTCTAAAGTCTCCAGAGCATTGTAGTGACCAACATAAAAGTAACAATAATTCAAAACCTCTGCAAGACAACAATCCACATGGGAACTATGTCCTGAACTATTTTAAAAAGTTGTTCGTTTGCATAATATGTAAGGACAGAAATAACAAATAGAAAATAATTCTTAACCATGTGAAATCAGAATTCTGATTCTGAACTGGAAGGATAAGATCAGGCATTTCCAAATTACAAGACAAGTGCATAGAATTTAGTGCCATTTCCCATTTCTGAGAAGCAGAACAAATAAAATCCTTATCTATCTATTTATTAAAGCCAAGATCTTAACACTTGTAAACTCACGAAGTGGGAACCTCAATGAAGTATTTTCAGGTGCACAAGATCAATGTCCTTGAACTGAAAAATACAGCAGAAAGACAAGGCCTGTACAGAAACAAAGTCCATTTATTCAAGCATTGTCATTTTCAGTGCATGCATAAAATTCCCAGTAGAAAAAAACACAAATGCTCTTTTCTCTAGAAATCAACTGGAAGAAGTATTTGGGAATTCCATATTCACAACATCCGTTTCACGGTCTGTATTTTTTATCAGTTTGTAAACAAGACTTGCTGCTTCTACTCTTCCCACTTGTAATCCATTACAGTTACCCTGAGCATCAACAGTCAAGATTACTTCTCTTATATCACTATTAGAAAATTTTAACCACAATTCTTCAAACTCCACCAACCCCTCAATTAAACTTGCATGCTTCCAGCCTTCAGTTTTCAATAAGCATTTATCTCTGTAGCTACAAAAGTGACCCGATTCACTCAGAAGACCAATAAGAAGATGCAAGGCTTACCTCACACAGACCAGTGCCCTGTGCAACCACGCTATGGAAACGGAAAAAGAAGCAAATTTGGGAAAACAGTGGTGACAGGAGTGACAGTTACAAGCAGCTGCAAGAGGAAATATTCTCCTTCCTATTGCTTTTGTTCTCTCTGTGGTTGGGACCCTCTGAGATGGGAGGCACAGGAGGAATCACATCTCCTTTACTCTCTCTTCTTCCTTGGTGCTGTGCTTCAGTTCCTTTCCTTGTGTTACAGGTTAGAGGAAGGAGAAACTATTGTTACAGGGAATATGGAACCAGAGGTCAGAGGTGATTGCAGATCCATTTGTAACAGGCAGGAGACTAAGGATTATGAAGAAATAAATCATCTGGGACTCGGGCTTTCCAAATATGAATGTTGATCATTATTGCAGAGGAAACGGCTGCTACTAGGACAGACAGAAGAATCAGTATCTTTTTCGTTTTGGGCATTTTATTTGAAACTAATCAAAAGACCAGAACAGCAGCATTTATAAAAGGTATCCAGAATAACAAAGAACCTTCTGTTGATTTCAGTCAGTTACTTACATACAGAAACTATTTCATTTTGGTAGCTTATAGTCAAAGTGATACTGATCAAAGGCACCTGCAACTCTCTTGGTTGCACATGCACTGCAGTAAACATGCATGCAAATGAGGAAATTAGACATTTTCATGGTGGATCACCAGTATAATTACTATAACTGAATATACAACCATGGTAACTGTACACACAAATTACATATGCATGCAGTTTTAAAAACCAAGTGTTGCACTCATTGTCTCTATTTTGATTACGCCCTCTGGAAACACTCCTCCACTGGAAACAACATAAAGTATTAACTTTTTAAAAGATGTACATTTATTTGACTGTCTACTGAACATTAAAAAAATATAACAATCCAGTAACTTTGTTTTCCAAGCTGACGTAAAAGCAAGGTCTTACCACTGCCATATGATTTACCAACTTGAAAAGAATAAGACACTTAAACATAACCTCTTATTCCTCCTTTTTAAATGAGATTATTAACCTGTAACTTCAATAAGACGTTAAAGGATAGGTAACCACTTGAAAAAATAATGCATGTTATCAAAATTTTTGAAGAGCTGAGCTAAATTTCCATTAGCTCATCACAACTCCAACAGAGACAAGGGGAAATATTTTTAAAGTTTGGATTTTTATCAACCTAAACACTAAATATACAGGATTCGATCATACTTCAGACCAGTAGAGTTGGTACATTCAAACCCATACAAGGTTACCATAAGATATTTTCTAAGGTACTTGAGCAACAACATGGAAAATCTGCTTTCATGTCTTAAGCCCAGATCTTGATCCATCCATATTAACATAAGGAACAATTTTGCTAGGGCAAAAGCATTTATTATTAAGTATTTCAGAGAATATGACAGAAGTAATAAAATATTTAGATATTGCTGTATTCCGGTAGATCACGGCGTAGTCGTATTGCTTTCAGCTTCTCTACTTTGATTTTTGTTCGCAACAGTTCTTCTTCCAGTTGCTGCTTTCTTTTCAAACCATCCCTTTTTTCTTGGACATAAAGACCAATTTTTCTTTGATTCTCTAATATTATTTGATGCTCTTCTTTCAGCATTTGTAACATCTGTGGGTCATACCCACACATTGGTCTAAAGCGTTCTCCAACCTCAAGCCTAAAAAACTCATCTCTTCTTGGTACGGGAGAGGGAGACATCATCACTCTCATATCAACTGAAGATACTGATGTTGAAGGAGACCTTTCCATAATATGGACCAACTGGTGTTCTTCCTCTTGTTCTAAGGTCTCATTTTGCTGTGAGTCTATAATCAAAGAGGGAGGAGGTTTGACATCCTCTTCTGACTGCAACTCCATCATGACTGTCGTAGGATGGTGATCCAACATTGCCTGTGGTGAACTGGTACCAGCAATTGTTTCTTTATCGATACTAGCACTAGAACAACACAAAATCATATTTAAATAAGCCATTAAAAACTATTTTTAAAGGCGCAGCTGTCAATTAACCAAAGCTTATTTGAAATACTGCTCTACTATCCATGCTTGGCACTCAGCTTCATTACATGAATGCCACCTGTACCCCTGCTCCTTTCCACCACACATATACAGCCCTGCCTTATTCAGGTTCTGTTGCAATAAAGGCAGTATTAATAAACAGAGAACTATTCTAGTACGCTGGAGAAGCAAGAAGGGCAATTAGCAACAAATGAGAATAAAAACAAAGCAGCAGCAAGTGACAGAGGAAAGCATTTATGTAATACATGAAGTGATTTTAAAATATAATAAATTTAGATTAAGTGGATTGTGGCAGATACGTTTCCATGCCCCAGACTTATTCATCCCCCTCCTGTTCTAACATATTCCCTGGTTCCAGTTCATGCACTCAAGTCTTTTGGGGAGAGGTGGGCAGCATATGTAAATAATCATTGAATAAAATTACTCAAAGAACCCCGAGCAGAGAAACCAAAACCCAAATGATAACCCTGTCAGCTGATTAGGGAATCGAAGTAATCCTCGCTCCTGGTGGTCTCAGTATTTTTCTGAAGCTTCAAGACAAGACACTGAAATGTTTCCATTAAGAACAGCCTATAGTTTCGTGCATTCTTTTTCAAAAGTACAACACCCACTTGACTCACCTGTCTTTGTGTGAACCCCTGAGTCAGCAGCACCTCAAATCACAATTTGGAATTACATTGGCTTTGATGATAATAATGTCTCAAGTTGTTCCTTCTTGCTTTTCTACTATCAGTTGTGTTTGAAACTCTACACTTCTGCACATCACTCCTTTATTCAAGTGATGTTTATTAAGCCAGATCAGCTTCTTGATCTACAAGGAATGCTTTCACCATGACTGGGAAGGCAGTACAATATAGCATGGTACCCATACTGAAGTCAGTGTATTATCACAGCCACAAATCATCTAAATCAGCCTGTAACTCCAGGTTGCAGATACAAGACATTTCCCAAACTCTAAAAAACTGAGCGAGTGGATCCACGATTAATGTAACTTTTGTAGATACTCCCCAACTCTGCAGCATTAGATCGTCTGTTAAACCGGAGTGTAGGAAGTGCTTGTTTATGTTTTAAACTCCTTGTGAGCCCTACAATCCACAAATTGAGAAACACTACCTGATTACTAAAACACTGTCCTGGTTAGCAGCTGACACAGGTTCAAATTCCCAGAAGCAAAGGAGAAATTTCATTTGAGCATCCTGCTTCTTGTGGACGTGAACTAACTCCTTAATCAAAAGGTGGAATCATCATCTCTTCTGCACCTCCCATGGTCTTCAAAACTCTTAGTTTGAAAGAAATAAACAGTGACGGTTGCAGCTTCCAAAGGATCCTGATCTACTCCGCCATCCATTAACAAAAAAAGTCCAATTTTTAGAATAAAAGCATGAAAGCTTCTCAATACTCAGTAATAAAAATGCTCAACAGGATCAGAGCAATACATTTTCTAAAAACTATTCCTGTCAATTGCCCAAACTATTTTAACTAAAGATTTTTTTTTAAAAAAAGGAAAATTCCATCTGAAGAATATAGATCTTTCATTTATTTCCCTAAGAAAATGCTAGGACAATCTTAATTCTGTCAACTGTTACCTGAGCTGCCTGTAGAGTATCAGTTACATTACATCGCTCCCTTCTCAGGCCACAAAGCTTCACCTTTTCCTGTATACCTTTCTCACATTTCTTCTACTCCTCTCATTGAGCATCGGAAGTATTATCCTGCACATAAATTTTCACTTGTTTTCCCCAGTGCTGACTGCAATTCTGGGTTTCCCCCCTCCTCTTCACAATCACAGCTTCTAACACAGCTTCCCTCCTTCTTATTTGCTGGCTCCTAGCCAGCTTCGAGCCTGAGAAAAGTGGAAACAACCAGCAGGAGAAGCAGGTCATTCTGACAAAAGGAAACAGAGAGCAAGCAGAAAGAGAAAGTGAGAGAAGTTAAACAGGACGATAGGTAAGATCTAGTCTACAGTGAAAAATCCATTTCTTAAAGTGTAATCCACACAGAAGAGAAAATTAGCAAATCTTCAGGTAACTCTGAAGAGGCTTCCCCCCCACCCCCTTAGAGTCAGACTCTCAAGAGGAAAACAATTAAGACAGCAAAGACAGAAAGAAGGAATTGAGAAACAAAAGAACTGCCTGTATGGTGGTTACTAATGCTTCTGACAACTTGACTGAAAGACAAACAACGTTTACCACAATTGGGGGATGGTGTTTATAACCCTGCAGGCATCCATGATTCACCAGGTTTTGTTTAATCACAGTGAGCTAGAAATTGCTTAAAGGTGCGATTAAGAATTTGGATTCATCATAAGTTGTATTTCCCCTCCTACAAAACCTAAGCTGTCTCCAGGTGAGTTAAAACCTAACACAGGGTTTTGAAAATTAGGCTAAAACACAACTCAGAGTTAAAATTAGAACTACCAAATAATGATGTATTTGGGCAGGGAAAAATAATCTTTAAAGTTATATTCTCTTCCTTCAGTGCAGTGTATTGGCTGTTCAGAGAACATCAATTTTGGGTAAGGAGTAATCAAGTCAGTGTTCCCAGACCCATAAGGGACTCCTATTTAAATACAGGAGACCAACTATGGAGATCCTGATCTCCTAATCGTTCACAAAAAGTGTCACTGCTTTTTTTTATAAGAACCGAAGTTCTCACACTATTTTTTTTTTCCTCCTTACAAAAGTTGGTCGTCAAGACACTGCAACCTTTATTAGCGCAATTAAAAGCCTTGTTTTGTTCCAGAGAATTCTTTGGAACGGTTTCTCCAGGGGCATTCACCAGGAGCAGCAGCACAGCACAGTTGGTTCAGACTTCTTTACCCAAAGGACCCACAAGAGCATATTTTTAGAGCATCTGGCATGTTGGGATTTAGACAATTGTTACCATTCAGTTCAACCAGTGGCACCATGAATCCAATCCAGCATGTGTGCGCATGCCAGCTCCTCTTAGAGTGTTACGCTGCTGCACTGACTATCAGGATATCTGATTAAAATATGTAAAGTTCACTTCCCATTAATCTGCTTGGCAAAATAAGAAAAAGCAGAGCTTTCTCAAGACTGCTGTGGAATTTAACTTTTTTTTCCATCCTTGCTAGCTTAGTTTTCATATCTGGAGGAACCAAAACCTGACCCAGGCATTTTTTGATCCCTCAAGGACCAATGCAGAACTAGTAGAGTGTTGCAAGTCAGATATGAGGGGCATTAGCCAGCTGTGGGAGAAAGCCTGCATGCTGCCTGCCTGTATTATGTCTGGCTCAAATCTAGACAGTGTGTCTCACTTTACTGAGCCACAAAAAAAAAAAAACCCAACCTACAAGAACAGAAAACTTCCAGTGCTGTAACCTCTCAGTTTCTCTCTGTATTTAAACTCCCTAACGAACTGCACAGAACTGCTTGGGGTTCAGATTGCAATTAGCTTTGCTCCAGTTTCAGGGAACAACCGTCAAAGCAAGAAAGTATACTGTAAAAAACATTTGCACTCACAAAGGCACCGTAGTGTTGAGAGTCAATTTTTCTTTTTTTTAAAGGACTGGGATCAGTTAAAACATAACATGCAAACATCAGAGTAAATGAGAGAAAAAAGGTGTATGAATAAGGTTTCTTAGCTTTGTGAACTAACTTTATTAAAAATCCTACATAAACTGGTAATAGTTGCATATGTTGCAAAATGACTGCAGCGTTACCTTAAATGGAGGAGACTAGCCATCAGTTTGCCAGTGTTTGAATAATCTGCCTATTAAAAGGTAGGGGAGGGTTATAGGTTGCAGCTACTATTTCTCCTTGATTCTCTCTTAACCCTCACTTTCCAGAGTATGATAAAGACTCTGAAACAGGCTTTGAAAGAGAGCTGAAAAAAAATGAATGCAGTGCTAAGGCACCATAAAGCTTCTCATAAAACAAAAGCAATATTATTTTGTCATTGCTCCCCATGTGGGGATTTTCTCTGATCCACATTTCCTTTAGGAGCCTGAGCACAAGCACAGCGTTACAGAGTAGGTAGGAGGCGCCATCATTTTAATTCAGTAACAAAATAAAAAGAATTGTCTCACCTTTGAACACCGCTCCTGTCCCTTAAACACACATTGGAAATCTGTGGAATCATCTCCACAACTTTCTTGGTTGGCTCGGAAATGCTGCTTTTACAGTCTGAGTGAGTCTCCTTTTGCTGCAATAGCTCCTGCTTGGCATATTCTTTGAGCCTCTTGTACAGCGTGCGCAGGCCCTGTGCAGTGCGAGGAGGGCGATCTACTCCGATGGCATTGTAGTTATCAGCTATGATATCCCAGCATTTGTTTTTTTCCACTATTACAGAATGCTTATTGGTATGTTCCTCGAGAATTTTAACATACGGCTTCACCAGTTTTAGCAAATCGAGCTTTTCAGATAAGGTAAAATTAGAAGATCTGGCCTTCCCAACCATTGTTATCTTGGAATTAAGGAAGCCGTTCCTGAAGCCACCATGCAGTCCCTAGCTCTGCTCAGCTCTTTTTCACAAACAGAAAAAGATCAGGCTTAACTAGGCTAGTCTCATTTAGGCCCACGCCTACAAGGGAGGGTTTATTAAAATTCCTTCAGCTTAAGCTGACGCAGGTTCAGGAAATCTGCTTAAGCCAAGCCTGACCTACATAAGGCTTCAGACTGAAGAAGACGGGAAGAAAGAAGCAAAATACACTTTTGTGTGAAGAGACCAGGCACACGCAGGATTTAAAAACATAAAGGTTTAAAGATTAGCAACGTTACCCAGCTAAAAATTACCTAATTTAGCTCGGGTAACAAGCTCTGACACATCTCCCCGGCTCTCTCAAACTGAAACCGCGCTCGAGCCTGATTTTACACGTCAGGACTCCCGCCCCCCCCGCTCCCCGCAGCCCCCCGGAGCAACAATTGCTTTGTGCGGGGTGCACGGGCGGCGCGCGCAGCCGCCCCCGCCCGCACCGCTTGCGCAGCGCCGGGTCCCGCGGAGCGAGGCTTCGCCCGCAGCCCTTAAAGAGGCCGCGGCTCCTCCGCCGCCCCCCGAGCCCCGGGACGGGGGATCGCCGGGAGAACCACCGGGGAACAGCCCGCCCGCTCCTGTCATCGTACGTAACAGTCTGGTTTGATGAACGAGATGCGTTTGTGCTCGGAAGCAGCGCACTTTAAGCCAAGTCTTCACCTAAAAATGCGTGAGGCTTTAAAATGTCTGTGGCTTGAGCTAAACCAACGAGCCGCAGAAAGAAAAACCTGCAGAGGTAAGGAAAGGTGCTCTCAAATGCAAAAAAAAAAAAAAAAAAAAAAAAAAGGCAGAAACTAAGTTTGAAAAATGACGTACGCGACCATAAGAGTGCAGAGGGTGGAAACAACAAACACCATCTGAGATAGTGGCAACAGCTTCTCAAGCCTAACATGTTCAGCCTTGAAAACAAGGGAGCCTGGAAGGGGGGGAAGGAAAGAGAAATCTAATTATAGTTTGAAATATCTTAAGGCTATAAAGATCTGGGTATAAACTTGTTTGCTCCAAGGGGAAAAAAAAAAACCCAAAGCAAACACAGGCCGTGTTCCTGTTCAAAACAAGAAATTCAAACTAAACAAAGGGAGACTTTTAACTGCTAGAAATCAATTAGCATTTAGAATAACAAGCACGTTTGGAACCATAGTTCTGAGACTTGGCTTGTCTGTACCACCCAAGAAAACTGCAAGGAGTCCACTTTGCTGGGATTGCTTTCAAGCCAAGATTAAATAAAGCATTTTATGGTCCGAAGCTCCATTACACTAGAATTTGAGCAACAAAATACTCATGCGGTTAGAAGCAATGTATGAAAACCATCACTTTAACCGCTTAATCCTTCCCTATTTCCACATACTTTGCATTTTGCCACTATTACAAGTAGAAAGCTGATGATTATCCTTTTTAATTTTTTAAAAAATATGTATGCACTTGGCTGTTCTTAAGTAACTAAAAAAAAAAAAGGAAAAATTAAACGTGCCTTAAATAGTTGAGGCTGCAGCTGTATCAGAATTGAAACGCTACAGGCCAACCTACCCTGTACCCTCTGCTGTTGAAGCACTCAGGCACTGCCCAGGCTCTTGACTTTATAGTGACAGCAAGAAAGAAGTCAGTGTTAGGTTGTGTGATTAAAGGCTCCTTGCCACAAAGAGCACGGACAAACAGCGTCAGGCAGAAGAACTCAGATGAAGGAGACTGAGCCCTCAAGCTGGCTGCTCCCAGGGCTGTCAGAAACACCAGCAAGAGGCTCTCTCTAGATCACCTTGGAGACAGAGTGGGCTACTGCCCACGGCATATGGGACTCAAGATGCCATGAAAAGTATTTTGAGATTACAGAAAGCACAGTACAGGATATTTAGAAGAAGAACTGAAGGCAAGAAAAAGGGGTACAGAAAGTGGTTTGGGTCAGAACAAGCGTAGGAAAATACAGTGGAGAGAAGGGATAAAATGAGCCAGGTGCATGTAAACAGGTGACTGCTCAGCACAGTTGTCCAGCCAGGCCCTGTACCTGATCACTGCAGTTTGCCTTATCTTCTTGTTAAACTGTATTTTTAACTATTTTCATGGGTGAAGGAAATCTCTACTCTGCATACATGACAGTGCATGCAACTGGAGCTGTACTGTGTGTCACAAGAGCCCAGTCACTTGCAGCTCCAGCAAGGAGAGGCCGGAGCCCATGCATGCTGCCTGGATACCCGTGTCAGTGAGTGACCACTGGCAAACACCAAGCCAGACTAACCAGCAAGTAGGCTCGAAAGCCAGGAACTGGTGTAGCTATGTGGCTGAGCCAGATACCAGACAGACCAGGTCTGAGATTTGGCTACTGGAGTGACCAAGACACCTAGCGACTGGCCCACTGGTAAGGTCATCAATCTGGACCAGCTTCCTGAGAGACCCAGAGCAGGTCTGTGAGGCAACTGGGAGACCAGGGGATCCAGGGACCAGCCACTGATCAGAACAAGAACTGAAGACTACTTGCTGGAAGAATCCATATTGTATGTATATGTACCTTCCAGGAACAGGCTTTCATCACATACAGCCAGTGAAGGGAGAGGTTGAAGCCACTGATGCTGCTTGTGTTCGCACAAGTGCTGCATTTGGGAATATATCCTCAGCTTCACTGCAGGCTGGACCTGGCTGTAAGGAGCTGCAGCCGTCACTTCTATAATGGGCTACCAGATGCAGCAGCTCCTAATCTAGACCTATCTCAATTTGTGTTACTTTATCACCTTACTGCCTAATGTTGCAAGACAGACCAGGTTTCCACACTAATACAATTATAGCAAAGTACTGCTAGAAAGATTTCTTTTGAGCAAGTGCCTGAAGGAATCAGTCTGATTACATACCGTTGTACAGTAGTGTAAAACAACCCATGTAAAAACAAAGCTGGCTGCTAACCAAGGGGTTTTCCTTCTTTTTTTCTTTTCCCTTTTTCAAACAGCTCTGTTCATCAGCCTAAGGTCATATCAGTACCTGGATGAGAAGTCAAAGGAGGTAAGAAGCCTGAATATTAATGTTTCACATAGACAACTTTGAGCTAAAACAATAGGTGCGGTCCTAAGACTATTATAAAAAAAGAAATGTTGCCGCAGTCCACCATTCATCCTACACCTTCCACCAATGCCAGCACTTAGCAACACAGTGCACAGTCAGTTCAGGGAGATGATCCAGCTACAGACAAATCAATTTAATTTTTTGTTCTCTTGGCAGGCATAGAGCTTAATAATTGGTTTAAGGCAACATAAATGTGGGACACTGCCAAACCAGGAATTTCTGCCTACCCTCAGCCCTGTCATGTTCCTGCCCCTTCACTGTGCTGATATGAGCACTCACAAATCATCTGAACAAGCCAGATTGGGGAGCTGATTTGTCTGCACCAGCAGTTCCCTGATGTAGTACGTCACAGAACAAGTAACCTGCACTTAGACTGGATATTAGAAAAAAAATTCTTAACTGAAAAGAGTGGTGAAGAAGAGGCTACCCAGGGAAGTGCTGGAGTCTCCTTCCCTGAAGGCGTTCAAGAAACATGTAGATGTGGAACTTCAAGACATTGCGTAGCAGGCAGGCATGGTGATGTTCGGCTTACAGTTTGACTGGATGGTCTCAGAGGTCTTTTCCAAACTTAATGATTCTATGATTCTTGAAAAGAAAGAATCTGAAGAAGCTTTTTCAATCTGTATCGTAGGAATACGGTTTGCAATGCACCCTACAAAAACTGGTATCTGAGGGGACAATAAACCACAGGTAGCAGGAAATTCTGGTTGGTGCTGAAGTAAATAGTAATACATGCACCTGTGACATCACCTTGCTGCTTTCTGTACCTCCTGCTTTAATCCTGCATGCAAGGTACTGCTTATTTTTCCTTCATATTTTCAAGGTGGAATGCACTTGAATTCAGCATTCTCTTTAATTCATGTGATTCTTTCCTTGAAAAAAAAAATCAAGATGCTTCCCAATTTAAACATTCACATTTAAAAAACTAGTTTTCAACTGGGTGAAATCCTCATGTTTGGAAGTTCATGAAAAATGGAAGCTATGAGAGTAGATGAGAGGACTTTTCTAGACAACAGAAAATCAGCACGATTACCCAAAAACTGAGTAACAACCCCTTGCTGAACTTGCAGAACTTCAACAGCTGAGAAATAAGACTCAAAACTACAGGTTACAGGTAAGCTCAGGTTTTTGCTGGGTAAAAGTCTAGAATAAAAAATAAAAATTATACAAATAGTGCATCCTGGAAAGCTATCAAGAAAGCTATTATACAGTTGGGGATTAAAATAACCAGAGGACTGTGAATTGCTGAAAAAGCTCAATGGGCCCAAATTTTACAAGTGACAGATTTGAATCATAGCCAATAACTGCACCAAGTGGCCCAAGTAAATTTAGGCACATTATGAGATAGGACACCCTGTTAAAAGGAAATTCTCAAATTCAGGGGAGCATCCTGAAAGGATCCTCTGTCACAAAGAACAGAGGAAGAATTGCTCCATGACAGACTTAAAAAAATATTTTAAAAAATCAAAGACAAAAAAAGAAAACATTTGAGAGAATTCACCTATCTTGAAAAGCGTAGCTTGGATGAGACAGCAAATTTGAATGTTGAAGGGAGTGACACTGGCTTAAGTGATTCAGGCTGGGACCCCCCTAGTGCAAAAAATATGAAGTTAACAGATAAAGTACTGCTGCACTCTGTAAGGGTGCTCTGCCCACAAAGTAGCAGCCCCAGAATAAGTCTGAAGCACATCTGTTCTTGTTCAATAATGCACAAGCAAACTAGCTCTGCCAAGACCTGGGTTTAGCTCACCTAAGAGCCTGATAATCGTAAGAATAAGAGGACAATTGCAAGATTTGAATCAAAGCTGAAGTGAAACCCCTATGTCCCTGTGCTTATGAGAAACTGTAAGAAGCTTCAGCAGCTAAGATGGCCCTCGTTACACATCACTGAATATACTGGGTATACTGGCAGTGGAAACATTTGGCAGGCATCAAGACAGTTGCTCACTCTTGCAAATGAATTTAGCAGCTGCATAAGATGACTTGAGAGTGTCTATAGGTACTAAGGGCTGCAAAAGTTCCATTAGGTCATCATATAGTCCTCTGTACTGACACAACAGCAAGATGGTGCCAAGACATTTGAGCTGCCTGTTTAAGAACCTCCTGCAAAGAGTGGGTGAGAAAAGTTTTCAACTCTAAAGGTCTTTCATAGGGACAGCTGTTTCATGGGTGATTTCCAAAATTAAGAGTTGGAGGCATTATTCATTATGGAGAGCATCGAGGATGACAGTTTTGTGAGTCAAACGTTGCAAGAAGACTTCCCCTCAAAGCACAGAGTGCTTAAATACATTCTCTCCAGACTTTTTAAAAATAATTTTAGCTCATTTAAATTGTGTTTAAAGTAGCTTTCACTTGATTTTTTTTCGTTTTCATCAACACTTTCACTGTCTATTCTACACTTTCTTGTTCCTATCCTTGCTTTAACTGAACCTCCAAGACTGCACTTTTCCTTTCTTTTCCACAATTACTGCTAAATCTCTGTCCTGCATTGAAGAGGAGGGAACAAGGGGAAGTTTTAACTATTTTTTTTTTCTGCATCTATTTCTGTCATCGCCATCTAGCACATATTGCCTCCTAAAAGCTAATAGTTCTTGGAACTGCTGCAAGAACAAGGGTGCCTGTATCTCATGACAAGCATAGAAAACACAAACCATAACAATATATTTATTACCTTTACACCATTCTCTTGAAACCAGCCCAAATTCCACATGGCCTGCTCCAGAGATCTTACCAAATATAATTCCAGGCATAAAAACAAACTATGCTTCTGTTTCCTCTGCTGATTGTAACACATTGCCTCAACATTTAACCCACTGAAATGAACAATCCTTGAATTAGACAACTAAAATGCCCCTCATGCCAAAAGTTAAAGAATTTAGCTCCATCTCAGTCTGACATTCCAGGGCCCACACAGTCAGATTCACAACCATACTTCAAACTAAAGTTAGGCTTAAAGCTACAGGATTCTAAATAATAATACTAGGTGATTGTAAAGTACAATGAATTAGCTCTTTGCTTTCCAAGTCACAACTTCAAAAAAAGAAAAGATAATACAATCATTCTTTATAAATTCATAAGTGTGTCCAGTTCCTAATACATGGTTGTATCTTCTCTGATGTTCTCTTCCAACAAGCTTTTTGATGACTGATCAAAAGCAGCTGAGAAACACAGAAAGATTAAAAGTATGATTTTTCTCAGGATATTTTGCTTAAATTCTTAAATCCTTGTTAGCCTCTAGAAGAAGAAACGGTGCAAGAGAAGCCAAGTTTCTGCAATTCTCCCATCTTTCAGAGATCATACTTTTAAGTACTAACCTCAAAATACTTCTCCATGCAATACTTCCTGCATTTGACATAGCAGCAGTTTTCTACATTCTTCTAATTTTGGTAAGCGGATGTTTTGAGGACAGTGAGATAACCATCTTATCACTGTTTTGTTGAATTTAGGAGAGTCATATTGTGACAAAGCTTCTGTTTCAGGGGAAAACTTAAGGCCTAAAAGCTGGGATTGAACTCTAGTTATGCTGGCATGGCAACAAAGGGGATCCAAACAATGAGAATAGACATAGAAAGGTTTGACTACTATCTTTGAAGGGATGCAGGGCAGGTCTGTAATACACATGACAGCTCAAAACTCCCTTCCAGTTCCCTTTAATAAAGCACTTCTTATGCCTCCACCTGAGAGCTACATAATCTCCATCTTCCCTTAAATCCACCTTCATATCTACTGGGGACAGGAGAGTTGGGAAAGGAAAAAAAAAAAAGGCAAAAAAATCCACACACACCTCAAACCAGGACCTTCCAAAGGGTGGAAGAGAGGGGGAAAAAAACCCTAACATTCAAGGAATTCCAAACGGCACTGTATTTCTCTTTTGGCTGTCTTCACTCCTTACACACTTGCACAGTCTGATAATAAATTTTGCTGATCAGGAACAAAATAAGAAGGAACCATGTGTACAATTTCCCTCAGCATGAATGAGGAAGATGAAATAATTATTACTGCTAAACCTGAATCCTTGCAAATACTTTATATAGAAAGTATTTCCTTAGTTCCTCATTTTTTAAATTGCGATAGCAGATAATTTCATTTTCTGTATATTACAGACTACATACCATGCGTTTGCATCCAACTCCTGGGACCTAAATTGTAATAAATACATTGGGATGGTAAGTTCATTTCCCAGTGTGTCACCTGCCACCCCTTTATATCTGCATTTTAAACAACAGATCTGTCTCTGCACAAGGAAAAGTATTTAAGTCCTTTTTCTAGTTTACAAATTTTAATCTGCAATAACTAAACAACTTAAAGAAAAGTGCATAAAAATATTATGCATACGTGCAGCACAGCTGTCTGCAATAGCAGATACATCACAACTCAAAAGTAATTCACAATTTTTTCAAGGTAAAGTAGAAATGACGGTTCTATTCAATGGGTGAGTTACTACTGCAAAACTTCTACTTCAATCCCTCCTACTTTTTGGAAAACCTTGAATGTCTCACATCTAATACAATTCTGGTTTTGTTTTCTGACACTTCCAACTGCTGGTTTCCTTCCCCTCTCCTTCATTATCTCCATTAATTCAAATACAGATACCAGAGCACACATAACTAGGACAAAAGAAAAGTATATTTCACTGTCAATTCACTGCCCTTTTTTCAAATATACGAGCATCCAAGTTACAGCATCTATCATTACATAGAGCCTAGTTATTCACATGATAGCAAGATATGATTGTATCAAATTATAATTTATGTTGTATTAACTGTGGAAATACCACACTAGAATTACACTAGTCTAGATTTGTTTTACAACAGCCTATTATACTGCACAGCAGATGGCTGCCCTGCCAGGAAAGCAGCCTCACAATTGCTGAACGTTATATGATATGGTGCTTTTGGTGGTGAAGCTGATGCAAGTCCGTTCTTCTTATATCACTTTTGGTTGCTAATTCTGCTACCACAGACTTACCACTTAGCTAGCAGGCAGCCCGAATTCAAGACGAGTAATACTGGTTGGAGATGACAGCTCCAACAAGCTAGTATCTCCCTAAGCATAATGTACTGTCTTGCTTACTTTCAGTCTACAGCAATTGACTCCCCATTATCAAACTATTGCTACAATCCAACAATGGTTTGTCATCAGACTTTAAAACTAAAGAAGTACGAAATTTGCGTCTGCTGCATTTGATGCTTCTGAGCACAGAAAACAGAGCCCTTGAGGACAGTGTTTTATTCAGTACATAGCACTGGTCAATACCACACAGAAGGTGATGAATCTATAGAAAGAGGAAGACAAAGAAACCTCAGCCAACCCTGAAAAACCCTGAGGCGTCATGAGAATAAGAAATGTCAGACCAAAGAACCTCTATTTTTCAAGTCCACAGAGCTTTGAACACTTTTAAGATTACAATAGTAAAAGTTAGTTGTCTGAAATGCTCTTGCTATCGTACCATCTCCATGCATAACTGCACACAATGCATGACCACAGCCTAGGCGAACTCTGAGTGTGCATTATCAGCTGGGGAAATGCTAGGGAAGCTCTTATGCCAGCAGCAGAGTAGAAGACATCATCTCATATCCCAGAGAAAAGCACCAAGCAAAAGGTCATGTCCGCAGGAGATGCCTAAGCATCTCAAAACTACACACCAGAAAACACAAACCACGTAGGACTAAATAAAAACTGAACTGTCAGTGAGAAGTCGACCTGCCACGTGTCAGCAGCTGTGCAGTGGGGTACTGGGCTAACAGGTGACCATTTGCACGTATGCTCACTATGACTGTATAAATGAACAGTTCTGGAACAAGAGTCAGATCAGAGAAACAGCCAATTTCTCTTCTGCATCACAACAGTTTTCTTAACCAACACCCATCTCCTGAGATGAGCTGATCAAACGGCTACAGATGAACCTAAACAGTGAAGAAGCTATCCTGAAGTTAGAAACAAACAGCTTGTCAATTCATTTGTCTGTTCGCTAATATAAACTATTCTCTCTATAACACAGCAGAGAAAAGGAGGTAATTTCAAATCATGAAGAGCTAGCATAGCAATTTGATATCATTTCTTATTCAAAACAGTAACAAAATTTACAATTGTAAAATCTAACTTGCAAACAACACACTAATAGATTATTTGCACTCAAGCATCTAATAACATCTTAGTTCTCTGTAGTTGTACTAGGGTGCACTTGGTAATTAATCAAAGCTATAGATGTTTATGCAGTATCTTCAACCCAAAGACTTAACTGCTTTAACAACTGGTATTTGAGGAGTGCACTGAACTGCAGCTGTACATACAATTCCACCACTGAAACAGACAGACAGCAAAAATACTCCTGGCTAAAGTATCTTTTCTAGTACACTCTGTGAAGAGCAACAATAGAAATTGCAGGTAATATTTCTATTTTTTCAGATATTCAAGTAATTCTAGAAGTAATACAGTTCATTATGAGATGGCAGGGCAGAAGCCAGAGTAGGTAGTTGGACTGAAATTAGACAATACGATAAAACCCTGAAAACACCATTTTTTAGTCCTGTGATTTAAAGTAATGGACAATTGATTGCTGCTGTCATAAATGAATGAAAAGTGGATCTTCTTTTATAACACTTCAATTATTTGGTTTAAGAGAGTTTTGCATACATATCGGGTGACAGGAGATACCAGACTAACTGGTAATAGCGTTCTAGAAAGCTGAAGGGGCCAGCAAACATTACTAATATGAAAAATAAAATTGACTTAAATGAGTCTAAACCTTATAGACAAATGTACTCAGTAAATATTAACATTCCATGGAATTGAGAAAAATTATACCCAAATCTATATGCAGATAATAAATACAATTAATATCACAGGCATGAAAAACATTCAGAAACATCTGTCGAGACACATAGGGTAAGCACATTAAACCTCTTATGAAATAGTTACAATCTGTCTTCACTGTTAGCTCAAAGGTAGTATTTGAGTGTGACTTCTGAAAAAGTTCCTTTTGGAAGAAGCATTAACAGATGTTAGTGATGGATGAAAGACAAAATACTGCTGAACCAAAGCCAAACAATAGGAGAACTGTAATAGAATGAGACTCTATCAAGCTTTTCTGTTCACCTACATCAGGTTCAAACAATGAAATCTTAGCAACTAGAGTGTTGTGTCTAAACGTGGAGGTGAAGCAGCTATTCATCTCCACAGAGAATATAAGCCCAAAGGAAAAACAGGACATTCTCCTAGCTTAAAACCTAGACTAAAAATACCACCATAAAGCAAGCTGTAAACTCAGATAAGTATAAATTAAATTCACTACCTAGGTTTTATATAACTAAATTTAACAATTGAGATAGAGAAATATATATCTTTTAAAAGTTAAATTGAAAAAGGCAGTGTAGGTTCTGGCCAGTCCTGCTTCCTAAAAACACCAAGGAAATATTTAGGATAGTTCAGAGGTTCACAATCTGTCAATTGCTTCTTCAAATGCAAATTATCCGTATTTCTTCATTGCTGTTTAGAGGACCTCAGAATGTAATGAGGAAGCCAAGCACTTTTAAGACCTGCAATAATACCTTTCTGAACACATTATGATTTGGTTTTCAATTACTCATGAACCATTTAGGAATGTTAAAATAACTTTCATTTTTAGAGAGCATGCAGAATTATCTCATAGAATTCTCTGGAGGCATGTGAGAAAAAGCACTAATGACAGAGTCAGAGAAATTACCTCCCCTCCTTGTATTTGCTGTCAGCATCAACAAGCACTGTTCTGAATACAAAGATACCAGAGATTGCCATTTTCTTTGCCTCTTAAAAACAAGCAAATGCTGACTCATAAAGCAGTAGTAAAGCTAATTTTCCTACAAATATATGTATTTATGGAAACATCATTTTCCAGTGTTTATGAATCATCATATTCATGATTAGTGAACTGCAAGCTGAACAGCATGTTCAATATCTTACTATTCAAACACTGATGTCACCCCATCTATCTTAAAACTACAACACATAGGTAGGTTTCACACTACAACAGTTGATACAATCTTATTAAAACCTCTTTTGAAACATTTCATCTTACAGAATTCCAGAGTCCCTTTCATTTTATTAGTGAAATTTTAAGCAATTTTGCAAAGAAGCCTAGATAAGCAAGTCTTTTTTAAGCCAGATACACTATAATTTTTAGATCGAT
Organism: Coccyzus lansbergi; assembly: GCA_033558105.1. Taxonomy (NCBI): domain Eukaryota; kingdom Metazoa; phylum Chordata; class Aves; order Cuculiformes; family Coccyzidae; genus Coccyzus; species Coccyzus lansbergi. The sequence goes on from JAUMJK010001769.1 coordinate 225,625, forward strand.
GCTGTCTAATCAAATCCTTACTTGTCTACTCCAGGAAATGGACACCATGTGTCAGATAATAAGGTTTTTTTGAAAGAATGCGCAGCATTTTCAGGGCTGGGTTTCAGAAAGATTAACTCTATGAACAGTGCAGTTGTCCAGTGGTCCACAGGTGTTTCACAAGAATTCAATGGAAACTGGGGGTTTTATTTACACATTCCACTGCTGCACTGGAAACCCAAACACAACAGCTTCAAGCATAATATATTGCCTATCATCTGCATTAAATGATTTGGAGACAATAAACCAAAATAATACATGCACACAGACCTTTTCAATCTGTAAATTATTTTAATGCCCCTTTAACTGTGAATGTTTCCGTAGCTGCAAAGACTGGCACTCAGATATAATTTCATTACAATATTACTAATAATAAAAATCCCAGACTGACTCTGGCTTTCACAACTGATGTCCATTACTTCTGAATTTCATACCAAAACCAGCTTTGACAAAACAATTTCATTTCACGCTACGAAGGAGTTATTGTTTACACAATCTATGTAATTGCTACATTAGCTGTAATGAATGGCAGGCAAAAGTGACATAAAGGACAGAAGCAGTCTTGGAAAGTCTAAGTTGTTAAGAAATTACTTAAGATTTAATCAAGCCTCAATGCAGGATTGTTTTCACAGTGCTTGCATCACCAGTATGACAACCATAGCATTGCAATTACATATCCTTACTTTCTATCACATTTCATCGTAGTTTTACAAAGACTTGCAGTGTTACTCCGGTTCTACACACATGGAAAGGCTTTGACACAAAACGGCTTGTTCAGTCATTCAGAAAGGTAACACCACAACATCAGCAGAAACAGCTCACCCAGTCTCACTCCACAACTTTCTGGTTATTCTTTGTGACATCATCACAGAGAACTCATACCAGCTGCACCCAGAATTCACGCTAATGAAAAAACACTTAGTGTATTTTCCATCTCATGACATTTTTTGTTGGGAAGACTGCTTATTTCCCCTTCAGCCAACAGGAAGATTATTTTGGAAATAAATCCACAAATTACCTTTCAAGTGTGCTGCTAGACACAACCAGCACATAAAAATTTTGCAGATGTACCTACAGGGAAGCAGGATCACTCAAACAACTTGTCCCACACACATTGAAAATTTCTGCAAGTGTGAGTGTTGTCAGAAGAGGCAAGCAGAGAAGCCAGAACTCACGCATACTGCCTGGACATATATGGCAGTGTGTGACTGCTAGCAAACACCAAGCTGGACTTACTGGCAAGTAGGATAAGAATGAGAGCAGTCATGAGCCTGGGCCAGATACTGGAGAGACCAGAGAGTCTGAGATTTGGCTGCTGGAGAGACCAGAAAGTCTGAGCAAATTACTAGACAGACCAGGTCCTGTCAGGGTTGGCTACTTGTAAGTCTAGCTAGGTCCATGGCAGTCTGGCAGTTTTGCTTCTGTTTGGCTTCCAGATTTAGCAGCTCTTATCACAAACAAAAATAAATAGAGCTTTGCTAAAGCCTTCTGAATTATAATTCAAACCACTATGGAATCAAAGTGACAAGCAGTCACAAAACGCTCTTTTAAAACTCCAGACTCATTAGAAAAAGTATTATCAATTCAATGAATCCTGAAACAAAGAGAAAAATCACTGTAAATGTAAATAAATATGAGGAAAAAACAACTGTGTTTTGAATGAATAAGTGTACACAAATGAATGAATTGAGCCAGTTCAGCTCTGGTGCTACACTAGAGTTAGCAACCCATGCTTCAAACTTGAGTGCCCACTGGAGACACTGCAGAAAACAGCTCAGATCTTGCATTGAATAAAAGAAACCCTCGTGAACTCTGAAAAACATGAATCCATTCAAAGCAGTTAACATCCTCTGCATGAGGCCAATGAGGTCTCCATATTACACCACTTTTCCACTATTTAGGGAATCCCAGCTCTGATCATCATAATACTCTGGATTACAGGGACTTGACTATAACACTCTTCTGGAAGACACAGACCTGAGTTACACCAATACCAACTGGCTTCTAAAACATATAATTTGTTCCTTTTCTAATTTAAAAAATCACTCAATATTTGTTTCTTTTGCTCTCTACCCAGTAGAACACTAAATACCACCACCACAGAATGACCCTTGTATTAGTATTTCATAAAAGTTTAGTAAGTAGTGCATCATTCATAAATTCTAAAATTCTCTTACGATACAAGGCAGTAAATAACAAAGAGCATCTTACCAGTTTGGGGTATATTTGCCATTTTCATTTCCACCTTGTTGCACTTATTAATGCTGAAACATGCTTTTGCAGTCTTTACTTTTCCAGCTGACTCCACAGACTCTGTAAATTTTGCATTTTGATTCTGGCTGTATACTTTAGAAAGCAATGAAGTACTTCCCTCTATCTCATCTATCTGCAAAAGAGAAACAAGTTCACAATAGCATCTCCTTCATGCAGTTGAAAAGAAGTGGAGGAAGAAGCAACAAGAAGTGATGCTAACAGATGCTAATCCTCATTATCAAACTATCAAGATATGTCTATACATCCCTACACAAATATGTGCATCCCACTGTTCAAAAGGAAAAGCACGTTCACACAACACCAAAAACCACTTGTGCAAGTAGTTTATGAACTGAATGCAATAGAATTCTTAGCAGATAAAATCAATAAAAATGGCGATGCCTTTTTTGGTTAGTATTAAAGGTTTCAGAGAAAGTTCCTTGCAGCAAAACTGCAGCTCAGTGTACTGACGTTTCATTACTAATTATCTTGTGTTTTTTAAATGCTTTTGCCAAAGCATTCCAAATATCTGAATCCAACGAAGTCTACTCCAAGTTGCAATTCATAATTCAGTTGCGCTGAGAATTATATTTGGGCTTAATACCAACTACATTTATTTATTCAAAAAAAAGGTTTTCTGCATCCACTTCACAGAGTGAGAAAAAAAACACCTGAGAAGTAAGATCAAACGTAGTTAGAGCAAAGATGTCAAAATCTGTTCTGAACAGAGTGATAATTTAAGCAGGGTTTGTTTGCAATGAGTGCAGATGCTATATTTTAGTAACAATACCGTACAAAAAATAGTGCACCATTCAGTTTACCTCCTTTAATTTCCTTTCTTGGTCCATCTCCTCAGTTTCATTCTTGAGACAAACTGTGACACTTTTTCCTGGTGGGATAAACCTTGGCTTTTTGGCGGCGTTTCCCAGCACTTGACTGGGAGCTGCTGATCGTCTCATATTTAGTTGTGCTTCTCTAGAGGGTGGAGATGAATGAAGGAAGCAGATAAAGACAACAGTAGAGAGAATAGGCTTTAAATATAAAAATATATCCATAGATAATATTATAACTACTATTTTAAAACAAAAGATAGCATAAAAAATTGAATAATAACCTTAATTCACATATTACAACTTAAGAAAAAGAAAAGCAGTATTGTCACAGTGCATCGTTTAAGTACAAATGACCAACAACAGCAAATCCTGCAGCTGAACTCCTCATTTTTTCATCTGAAAAGCCAATAGCGCAGTTCTCAATAGCAAGAAGGGCTCTGAAGATATACAATGCAAGTTTTTACATCAGTTGATGAAAAGAAAGTCAATTTGAAACGGAACAAACTATTCTAAACACTTAAACATAATTCTGAAGGGCCCATTGTTAAAGTACAGTAAACAATGAATGTCGAAGGTATTTTCATATCTGGGAGTATCACTTTGTATTAAACAGTCAATTATACTGTTCATTCAAATTCACTGGAATATGATTAGAATTCAGCAGAAAACTATCTCAAAATTACAACGGAGATTATCACTCCATGTTATGTCCACTTGAACAATGGGAGGAACATATTATAGGTTTCCCTGCGAAGTGCACACCCATTATTCCCTTTACACAGGCTCAGGACAAAACCAAACACACACCAGTGTTAATATGACAAAGCATACTTGCAATCGCTAGAATAACAAGTTAATAAATCTTAATACTTCCAAGTAGTAGAAAAAAACCAAAACTCCAATAGAATAGCTTCACAGCTGGAATGATGAAGTATGGTAGGGCAACTTACAGAACAGACTTCAGTTTAATTCTGCACTAATTCACAGACTGTTTATATTAATTGATCCTCTCAACTATTAGATAAAAATAAGCCATAACACAGGTTGCAGACGCAAACTTCTTTGCCTTTCTACCATCTTGAAAGCATGTTTGCACCCTGTTGTGCTTGAAAGCATGTTTGCACCCTGTTGTGACAGCCAGTGTTTCTGCCCTTTTTTGACGCCACTCTGCACTCCAGTGGCTTACAAGAGCACAACCACCTTTCTTTCTGAGATTTGCTCAGTAGTAATAGATTATCTTTTGAATACTTTCCAAACACATGATATATGAGTACTATCTCTTTTATATCTGAACAGTTAGCATATATATGATGCTGTTACTAGATGTAAATCTTAATGGTAAAATGGCCTGAACTGCTATCACTTCCATTGTGGCTGTTATTAAAAATACAAAGAAAGAGGCCTCTGGCTGCATCAACAGGACTTCACATAAGGATAAGCCTACTTGACAACAGTGTTAGCTTATGATATTCAGTTAACTGTGCAATAAGGGAACAGCTTGGTTATTGGAATAGGAGTACCTGCAGCATAAACAGGCAGTCACTGTGAAAGCTACAAAGAGGTCAAGAACTTTAGAATCATAGAATCATTAAAGTTAAAAAAAGACCTCTAAGATTGTCAAGTTCAACTATCATCCCAATACCACCATGCCTACTAAACCATGTCATTAAGTGCCACATCTACATGGCTTCTGAACATCTCCACGGATGGCAACTCTACCACTTCCCTGGGCAGCTTCTTCCAATGCCTCACCACTTTTTCAATAAAAAAAATTTCCTGATATCCAATCTGGCACAACTTGAGGCCATTTCCTCTCTTCCTATCATTTGTTACTTGGGAGAAGAGACCAACACCCAACTTGCTACAACCTGCTTTCAGGTAGCTGTAGAGAGCAATGCCTCCTCCAGACTCAACAACACAGTTCCCACAGCCTCATAAGACTTGCTCTCCAGACCCTTCACCAGCTTTGTTGACTTTCTCTGGACATGCTCTAGCAACTCAGTGTCCTTATTCTGAAGGACCCAAAAATGAACACAGTATTCAAAGTGCAGCCTCACCAGCACTGAGTACAATGGGAAGATCCCCTTCCTACTCCTGCTGGCTGCACCATTTCTGATATAAGCCAGGAAGCTGTTGGCCTTCTTGGCCACACAGGCACACTGCTGGCTCATGTTCAGCTGCTGTAAACCAGCACCCCCATGTCCTTTCCTGCCAGGCAACTTTCTAGCCACACTTCCCCAGCCCTGTAGTGTTGTGTGGGGTTGTTGTGACTGAAATGCAGGACTCGCACTTGGCCTTGGCAGATTGCAAGTGCCAGCACTGGGCACAGACATTTTCAGGTGCCATGGGAATCTGAACAAGTTCTCTAACCAATCCTATGCATAGTGACACCTGGGAAGACAACTCAGGACATCCCACAGCTTTAGATGATGACTACACATAACATGCTTGAACTGCTACACCAGCCCCTGCCCACTTCAGTTCTAGAGCTTATCATATCTCCTGTGGACCAGAGAACCTGTGTAAATCATAAACAATATGCATCTGTGATTAAAACATTTTGATTTCCAAACGCATTTGGCCTTTGCACCATCATTTCATCTTTAACCACAAAAACAGACCAATTAAAATATTTCTAAATTATGAAGAAACTTAAAGCTATGATCCTTGATAACTCAGTAACTGTTAAGAATGCGTAAGACTATCACCTGTATTATCTACTTACAACTACAAAAAGAACCCTGTGGTTTTGTGCTTTTTAAACTGCAATACTACCTCTAGCAATACACATCTCTCTATCTCAGTCTTCAAAATGTAAGCTTTTATAAAATACAAAATATAATAAAAGTGTTTAAAATTCTGTATTTTTACAGTACTATACAGAAGAGAGACCACAGGGATACAACAACTGATTGATGCTAGATCTTTTAGGTGGGATCCTAGTAAGCGTAACCAGGGCAAGGAATAGCCCCACATTACAACTAAATCAACAGACAAGTAAATGTACCCTTTCCTCCAAGACAGCCACCAATGCATTAAACCACCCTTGCAGCACCATTAGGTACAGTTGCAGGGAAACAGCTGGAGGCAACGTGAAAAGTGCTGCTCCTGCCTGTTATTAGCAACTTGGCTGCACCAAATTAATTGTACCATGAAACCACATCCTAAATATTTCATGAACGCATCTGGTTCTGCAAGTATTAAATTTTGGTCCTTGAAGATATCTTAACAGCACCGTTAAAACGAAACACATATGCAAAGAATGCTACAAAATGTTATGCATGCAATTCAACACGGTGCAAGTAGAATGCTGTTAATGGCAGTTAAATTAGCCTTTTAGGCACAAGTTTAACAGGCTGCTCTGCCGAGCAATTGAAGAGACTTTCCCAGCAGAGATGATCAGGCTAAATGTGCTTTGATAGGCAGCTACAAAGACTGTTAAAACTGCAGGCAGCAAGTACGGCGCGTTGGATATCAATAACAAATCACCTTAAAGGAGCAATAAGTGCCTACCCCTAGCTCCCCTCAGCCACCTTGTAAGAGCAGTGAGGGAGGTGGAGGCACAGGGGGTGTGGGGGCAGGTGAGGGGGGAGAAGGATGGAAACAGAGGGGGGAATAAAAAGGGGATAGGGGGAGAAATGGGGGGCAGAAAAGTGAAGGAGGGCAAGTGGGTGAAAAGAGGAGGGGGAAATAAGGGGATCGAGAGGGGTGAATAGGGGGTGAGGGAGTGGGTTGGGCGCTGAGGCAGAAGGAAGAGGATTAGGGAGGTAGGGGCAGGGAGTAGGTGAAGGGGGAATGAAGAAGATAAAGAGAGGTATGTGAGGGAGGTGAAGGGGGGAGCTGAGGTGGGGAGATGATGGCAGCTGAGGGGGGGGGATGAGGGGAAAGGCAGGCGAGGGGGGATGAGGGGAAAGGCAGGCGGGGGGGGATGAGGGGAAAGGCAGGCGGGGGGGGATGAGGGGAAAGGCAGGCGGGGGGGGATGAGGGGAAAGGCAGGCGGGGGGGGATGAGGGGAAAGGCAGGCGGGGGGGGATGAGGGGAAAGGCAGGCGGGGGGGGATGAGGGGAAAGGCAGGCGGGGGGGCATGAGGGGAAAGGCAGGCGGGGGGGCATGAGGGGAAAGGCAGGGGCGGGGGGATGAGGGGAAAGGCAGGGGCGGGGGGATGAGGGGAAAGGCAGGGGGGATGAGGGAGGTGGGGAGTAAGGGGTGTGGGAAGCGAGGAGGGGGATGAGGTGGGAAGGAGGCCGCGGGGAAGGCGCTGTGGCCACGGGAAGCGGGATGGGGCCCTTCCCGGCCGTACCTCACACTCAACGTTCCCGCCGCCACCTCCCGTCAGCCCCGCGCCGCGCACGCGCTCCGGGTCCGCGTGGGAGGTAGGAAAATGAGGCAGGGCTGCTGCGCGTGCGCGAGACGCACAGAGCATGGCGGCGGGGAGGGGCGGGTGGCGGCGCGCTTTGCCGCGCGGCCGTCAAGCTAAAGCGCGGCCGCAAAGTAACGCCGATTTCGCGACAGCGGGCGGCGGCGCGCGGGGTGAGCGGCTGGGCCGGGCTGAGCCGGGAGCGGCGGCGGCGGCACCAACCCCGAGGCGCCGGGACGGGGACGGGAAGGGAGGGGCGCGCGAGGCGGGGAGCTTGGCGCGTGCCCGGTCCGGAGCGGGGGAGTCGGGACCGGGACAGGTGCCTGGGCTCGCTCGGCGCCGCCCCAGGGGCCTCATCCCGCCGCAGCGCCCGAAGGGAGCCTGGTCAGGGGGCTGGAGACCAAGCTTGACTAGGTGCGGCTGAGGGAGCCGACGTTGTTTAGCCTGGAGAAGAGGAGGCTGAGGGGAGATCTTACTACTCTCTACAACTGCCTGAAAGAAGGTTGTGGAGAGTAGGGAGCTGGCCCCTTCTCCCAAGTGACGGGGCGAAGGGGAATGGCCTCAAGGTCCTCCAGGGGAGGTTCAGGCTTCACATTAGGAAAAAGTGTTTCACGGAAAGGGTCATTGGGCACTGGAACAGGCTGCCCAGGGAGGTGGTTGAATCATCATCCCTCTAAGTATTTAAAAGACATAGACGAGGTGCTCAGAGACATGGTTGCACTCAATGATCTAAGATGTCTTCTCCAAGCTAGTAATTCTGTGATTCTATGATCCATGTCCCCACCTCACCCTGTGGGGATCACAGCCCTACAGATACAGCAGGACAACGAAAGTGTTATGTAAAAGTGTTTTCTCTCAAAGTGTTTCCAGTTTCTTAGGTAGTTCCTGGTAAAGGCATAGACTTCCAATTAATTGTGTATCGCTTACTGGTTATTATGGAAGCTTTTATTTGTTACATCAGGTTTTTACATCAGCGTAAGCTAGTTTTGCTGTTGATTCGTGCTTGCCTTCTTCGGCTCCTTTTCTCTTACACAAATGTTGATGAGGCTCCACAATGGAGCCGTGTGGGGAGCTGAGCTGAGGGAGTAACTCTGTAGCAGCTTTAACCAGGGGCGCTGGTGCTTTCTTGCCTTCCTTTCTGCCGTTGCTGCTGTTTCCCATCTCCTCTCTTGCCCCACTTCCACAGTCAGTGAAGCTTCTGCTGAGCTATCTAGAAGAATATCTATCCTAGCAAATGAATGGGTAGTTGTCTTTGTGGTTAGTTGTCTGAGCCAGTTCAGGGAAGCACCAAAGTAAATGGTGTAATAGATTCAACAGAGGTAGTAGAGGGAGGCTAGGAGCACATTAATTAGTGGATGGATTAGCTTGGGCTACTGTAGGACAACTGTTAAAATAGTTGGAGTTTCTTTCCCAGTGCAGTCCTAAAGAGGTCGGTTTCCCATAATGATGCATCAAGGGGCTGTAGAAACAGCTTGACCTGTCCCACTTTAAGAGATGAGTCTGCCTTTTTGGGCATTAATGCTGACTATAAACTGGCTTACCCTAACTGAGGCAGAAAGGCATAAGAAACCCTAAAACATTTTTTATACAACAGGATTTAAAGCTCAGAGTAACTTTGTGAAAATAGAAGATGAAACAATAGCGTATTTTAAGGTCATCTCATCCCTGGGCCTCACATGGATTGTTTGTTCTTCCAGCCAGATCCTGGAAGATTCCAGTTCTGGAAATGCTGTCTTAGTTATGCACATCTGTAGTTCTTTTGTGATTCACTCCAGCCTTGCTTTGTTTTGTCATATGGAAAAGAAACATGTTTTTTTTAAAATTAGAAAGTAGTGTGAAGTGAAAACACAAGTCACTAATCTGATCTCACTGTTCTGATGTTGGCAATGGAATTGCTTTGATTTGTGCTAGACATTCAGCAAGCTGTGCCATTGTGTTGTTGAGAACTGCATCCCACCTGTATTCTCCCTGCTATTAACAGCCACACAAAATCGCTGTTTGAAGGCAGTGCAGGCTATAGCTCAAGGCTGGTTGTAGGTGTGCAAACAACGTGGGGTGGCAGCTCCTAAAAAAGGACTTAATATCTGTGAAGTTGTGGAGCAGGGGTGGGCCGATGCAGGCAGGACATAGGAACAACCACAGATAGAGGAAACACAAGTGGGAGTGCAGGACCTTGCTAGAAAGTGTGTTTTCAAACCTGTTGTTTCCGCCTGTATATCAAGGATTCACACAGGCATCATTTTCCACTGTGCTTTGGTCTTTCCCACAGCAGGGCAGAAATCTCAAGGATGTTTGCTAGGGTGCCTCCGAGTTTATCACAGGCCTATGTTATCCAAACACAAAGTTTCTACTTGTCAAGCACACAAAACTAAGCTATGATTAGTGTGATGTATGTGCTTTTCCCCACTGCAGCTGCAAGTCACTTGAGTATGTTTACAGTCCTCACCAATCTTCCTTTGTATTCCCACAGGGGAATATTTTTGTTTGTGAAAAACCATGAAGAGTGAGTAATAAAATATGTGTTAAAAAAAAAAAAAAGTAGTAAAATAACAGTTAATAGTTTGGTTCTTTTCTGCCTTCCAGATCTGACTCCCACAAATTCCAGATATCCTTGTGGACAGCACCTCTGATAATGGCCAGGTGATGGACAAAATTCTGGACCAGAGAAACCAAAGACAAAGCAAGGTTTGGAAATGTTAGTGCAATGTGGGAAGGCAGCGATAAATAATATAGAGGAACTACAATCAAACAAAATAGTACAAAAAATAAAAGGAATGTGACGATTGTTGTATTGTAGTAGAAATTGAAGAAGTGATTTTAAGGCCAATTCAAGAAGAGAGACGTTTCTGGAGAAGAGCAGAAATTGAAAATTATGTTATTTTGTGGTAAAAGAACTGAGTAAAATGTTGTGTACTGCTAGAGTGCATGGCGTTTATCTGATGCTCTCCTTCTGCTTCGCTGTCAACTAAAGTGCATCTTTTGAACTTAGCAGAATCTCCAGTTATTCACATTGGGAAATTTCTGCTGGAAGAGGAGGTCTGGGACTTCAGTGACCAGTTTGAGTCTCGAACTCAAAGCAAAGAGTATTCTGACACTGTGTGGGGTGGTGCTGCTCCAACAGCAGTCTTTAAAACAGGTTGTAGCCCCTATAATTATGAGGGTTGCCTCAAAATTCCCATCCAGTCTCCATTTGAGCTCTTGTTTTGGTGGGGGACACACATACACACACACGCGCGCGCGCGCGCACATATTTGTTGCACTTTTCTCTCAAGCACAAGTTCTTGTTTCCCTCTTGATAAAAATACTCTTTTTTTGCATTCTGAAGCTAAAATATGCCCAGGAGTGTCTTGAGGACTTAGTGCTCAGGGATCACCAACGTATGTGCAAAATGTAGCTTACAACATCTGCAATTCCAGTAGAGCAGAAAGCCTGGGAAAACAAAACCACTCAGAGTTCTGTTGACACATCTTATATCTCTGTGAAAGTGTTCTAAAAGCTGAATCCTGAGATCCACTAAACCAAATGAGAATTCCAGGCTCACAATTCAAATTATAGGATGTTTATATGCTGATTAAGAGTCCTCTAGCGTAAACATACTATGTGTTTCAGTGTTTTCATCAATATTGGGAACTAGTACTTGACTTCCCACTCTGGTACTGATAATTACCGTTGTCTTCCACTTCAGCTTTCCATTTTGGTTCTTGCTGGCATTACAGTCACAGCAAACATAGTGCTTATTTTGTTCACACTGGACTTGTGAAGTTTCAAATTTCCTGTCTTTGCAGGAGACCTGTAAAAGCATACAAGGAAACAATAGTAAAGAAAATAATTGTTTATCCTCTTCATAATATGGTATTTTCTTGAGCAGACTCTTCTAAGACACAGAATGTCTGTGCTGTGGCTGAAGGAATAGCACATCCCAGCTACTGGTAAATTTGTTTTGCTTATGTTGTTGATGACAATGCAGCCACAGAAGTACAGAGCTAAATGCAGTCTGTGAAATCTACCTGGGATCTTGTCAGGAGTCTCTGTGGATTGCACCCAGTGCAGTTATGCCAGCGTTGTCATCAACAACATAGCTAAAACAAATTTACGGGTATCTGGGATGTGCTATTCCTTCATAGGCTGTGCAATAAACGTGCTTGCAGAAACAAAACACAGTATGGAAACCGTGTAGCAGGTGATGTGCTTTGTATTTGGATAACATGCACGCTTGCTTATGTGTGCTTTAATAACAGGTTTTATTGACTTTTATTTTACCAGATACCATTTTAACACAAGCACCATTCGTAATCGGTGAATATACGCAATAATCTTCATATATATAAGATCTTCTAAATTCCAGATTTATGTTGTATTCATGAAGAAGAATTGCAAAGTTATTTTTTCTCTCTAGAGCAAGATTTGACATTAGCCCTCCAAGACCCTTATTGTTCTTACAGAGCTCTAATATAGGTTGAGATTCTCTTTGAATGGCATTGTGCAATGGCTAGGTATCAACTTAGGGGATTTAAGTGATGACATCCTTTTAATTTTTTTATGTTGCACAGCGAAGCAATGTTATTTGTCAGTGCAGTGAACTTGGCTGCAATACTTCTGATTTAAAAATGAACTGCATATCATGCCCAGATAAAACCAGCTGAGACAGAAGTGTTCATCTTTTTAAGGAATATAATTTTAGCAAATTTCAGTTGCCACTTTTTAAAAAATATTAAATTCTATTGTCTTCAGTCTTACAAACAAAACTCTGAGGTTTCAAAATCAAATGGCAGTGGGGTGTTCATCTTTGTGATAAACATCTGCACCAGTAATAACTGAAAGAAAGACTGATGATTCCCTCTCCCAATTTTGTCAGATCTCTCGTGTTGAATTGTAGGTTGTACAGTGGCTTTAGAAAGTTTTGTTTTAACAGGCTGTTAGGACAGCATCTATTCAATAGCTGGCTGGTTAGTACTTGCAAACTTAGGAAACGCTACTGATTCTTTTTCTTTCTAGTTTTTCTCATAGGCGTAATAAAGCAGTGAAGAGAAACTGAGGGAAGGAAGTCATTACGTGTCTTACTGATCAGAAAACTTGCTTCTGAAGTGTTTGGACAAACTACATGTTTGTGTAGTCAGACTTGAAAAGGTAGGATATCTTCCTTTGTTTTATTTAGCGAATGTTATAACTAGTGAAAAACTCTTTCAAGTGTCCGCGTAGGGTTATAAAAGTAATTTTGTGTGCTAGAGACAAACACAAAGCCTAAAACATATTCTTAAAGTGAGTTCTGCTGAGACTTGCAAAAATCTACTAGGCCTTTCATGACTGGATTCCGATGAAGGCAAATTGCCTGTTACGTTTTTGTTCACAAAACTTTCAGATCTATGTAAAGGCTACTCGGTTTTATAAAATACCGATGGTAGGAGAAGGCAGCACCTCATGATTTCATGGTAAGCTGCAGTTTTGGCTTCTTTTTCTTCCTGAAATACTTTTCTCTGGGCATGTGGAGATTTCATCCTGTTCCCTCTGGAATGGGAGTCTACAATAAGTACAGATTCTTAGCCTTTTTCTTTGTAGTGTGAAAGCAACACATTATGCTACATACAGTTTATAAACTCAAACTGAAAGTACAACAGTTACTGGCTGTAAGAATTCTGTCTTGTAAGTTTGTTAGGCATTACATAAAATGCTTTAAAATGGAAAGCAAACATTTGTATTTGAGCTTCTTTGATGTTTCTGCTTCAGGTAGAATTAAAGTAAATAGAAACTATATGTTTCACAGTGGCTGTTAGTTCTGCGTTCAGTAGCAAAGCATGGAACAAGCATGGTTCAACTATCTGCTGAAGTCCTTCTGTTCAGAATTCAGAGGATCTTGATACAAAGTTGGGATTCTGACATTCAGCAGTATAATCCACAAATTCTCACTTAAATCTTGAAGTCTCCAAAGTGTGTAAGTGGTTGCAGTCTCACCTGTGTGGTTCTTTATTTACATTATGTTCCCATATTTCTAGAATAGCTTCCAGGCCTTTTTGTGAATCTTGCAATACAGATTCAGGACAAAGACTGCTTTACTTCTCTGTGTTGTTTCAATAGGTTGGAAGTGTGTGGAGAGCATGGGTTATGATATTGAGCGTTTTGTTGGCTACGTTAATGAAGGGCTGTTGTGTTCCATCTGCCATGGTGTGTTAGAAGATCCATTGCAGGCTCCTTGTGAACATGCATTCTGCAGTGCTTGTATACACGGATGGCTTGTTCATCACAGTAACTGCCCTGAAGACAGGCAAACGGTTGATGTATCTTCTCTACGACCTCTCTACAGGTACATAGTAATCTTGCTGTGTATTGAAATTGCCTAAATTTAGGATTTCTCAACATGGCTTGCACAACTTTATCTTCTGTCACTTACTGTCACTCAGATTGTCTTTATCCAACATGCCTATGGCAGAAATGAATCACTAGCATGAAAGCATTAGCATTTTCTGTGTATTATAATTAACTTTCAAGGTATTAAAATTTCAAAATGAAAACAAGACTTGGTTTGGTCTGCATGTTTTTTATATCTTGAATGCTGATTCTAGATGTCTGCCTGTGTATTATTATTAATGCCTTCTACAGCACCAAAATTTTCTCATACTTTCTTAGAGAAAGCACCTCTTGACAAGAGCAGTCACTTAACACTGCATAGCTCTTCTTTTTCTTCTCAGTCTTACCTAGGTACTGTAGCGGGGTTTGTAGCAAACAATTCCTATAGATGTGAACCAAACTTCTTACCTTCAAATTCTTTTTTTTAAAAAGGTCTTTAGCTGTAAGAACATGTTGTGAGCTGCCTTGTCATGTAAAGCAGGGTATTTTCACAGGTGTCTTCCATAAGTAGTCACTACTTTCTGTTTAACCCCAGTATTTTCTAATCTGTCTTAGATTAACAGTTATGTTGTGTTTAAAACCTTTAAAGGCACACATGTTAAATTAACTCAATTAGTACTCCCAGTGGTTTTGTCACTAATGAGAGTTTACTGTGTGGAAGGTTGAAATATAGTGTAGACAGAACCCTAGAGTTTAATCTGTAGTATGTTTTGTCTTTAGCCACTGTAGTTAGTTGGGTTTGGCATGCTTAGAAACACAAAACTCGTGATGAATGAGTAGCCCTGATGTTCATTGCCGAGCTAGTGGAAGGTCACAGTTTATTCAAAAATAAAGATTTCATTTGCACATTTTATTTTGAGGACTGAATTTTTTGTTAACATGGTTTCTTTTCAGGCTGTTCTTTTTCAATATGGTCACTTGAATTATCAAAATGGAAAACCAAACTGATTATTTACAGTTTTTCCTAATGGAGATTAGATTCTCACTTTCTATTTCAACTACAAAAGCTGAAAATTCAGATTTTTCAATAATATTCCCAGATTTTAGAACTTATTTTTTTTCTATGTAGATACATGAAAAATGATTTAAACCGTCTTCAGCTACATTGCAAAAACAAGGAGTCCGGCTGTCAAATGGTTTGTTCTCTGGAGTCTATAGACAGGCATGAAAAGGAGTGTGAATATAGTCTGATACCATGCTTCAATATCGGTGAGTAGTATTCAAAGAACTTGAATCATTTTTGTTCAGAAAACAAGTCTTTGTAATCTTTCTGTCAACAGAATGGCAATAATGGCTGTTATTTCCAAAGGGAAATTCAAAGCTTTAGCATGGTCTGCTCTTTGGATCTGTCTTTTAGAACAAAATTTTTTACCAATCTATGGCAATTGTGATCATTAGCAACAATTTCTTATCCGAGAGCTAATAACCAAAGCGAATGTGAATGATGGACTTAACATTTATGAAAATACAGTAGTGTGTTTGCTTTGTTTTCTGTCAAGTTATGAGTTTGTCTTTCAATTTTGGCTATTTGTTTTGATATCTGAATCAATGTAGTAGCACCCACAGAATGCTTATGAGCCACAGTTTGTTTATAAAATGTCTGGTTGCCTGGTGTGTGTGCATGATTTAAACTAAAAAGTGTCTTGGAAATGAGGGTTGTTTTAAGCTAAATTCTGGTTAGAATTGGTGTTAAGGTCTATGTAAAGCAAACCTACATCTCCAGACGAAGGACCATACTGCTAAAATTTCTCAGTCAGTTTTATTCAAAATGCCTTCTGTTCCTAGACACAGTTAATTATCTACTTACTGATGCTAAGGGCATAACAATTGTAATTAATTGTAAGAAGACTAAGGTGCTAGAATTCCTAGTTATCATTTCTCTCAGCAGTGAGTGACTCCTGCAAATGCTTCAGATTCACAGAAACAGGAGCAGTTATAGACTTATCACACCTTATCTATGTTGTCTGGTGTTCAGGGTGCGGGGCTCTTGCATCTCTTGAACCCTTCCTCAAGAGTACATGAGAGTGTATTTTGAGTACCTCCAATTACAAATCATATTTATTTGTCAGACTCTTCTAGAAGTCTGTCTTTTGTAATTTTCTGGTAGGGTTTGTTGACAAGTTTCATTGCTCCATTGTTTCATTTTTCCTACATCTATTTTATCTTCAAGCACAATGAAAGAAGCTATAGTATGTATAACATCAAATGGTGACTCAAAGATTAAAAATGAAGACTGCAAACAGTGACTCAAAGGTTAAAAATGAAGGCTACAATCTCAAAGTTGAGGATGTGAAATGTAGCAATAATTTATATAGTGCTCATTTTTGGTTTTCCACACTTTACATATTTGTAAATTATTTATCCTAGAATTTCTGTGGAAATGTTTCTGTATTCACAGCAGATATTAAATGTTCATAAATAAATGTTCTAGTGTATGTGGTTTAGTGTGTTTCTGTGGTGGAAGTGCAGGCAGGCTGATAGAGTCTTAGCGTAGCATCTATGTTCTCATTATTGAAGTTGCTTTAATGCCAGACCAGTAGCAGAAGATTTAACAGAAAATACTTACTTTTATTATGTATTTTCAGTTAATAGATAAATATATTAAGAACATTTCTAGTGTTTTATTACTGTTACGTGTGTTTATGACTATCACATTTCGTGTTCTAAAGAAATCTCTTCTTTTTCATTGTTTCATAAGATTGGTGGTTGCTTGGCTCAAGATGCTGCAGCTTGTTTGCTTGAGTGTTTTTGTTTGGAAGTAATTAAAATGCTTTTGTCAGTTGTGAGTGAGTGGCTTACCTTCCTGTCTCCTGTTCAGGTTGTACAGTTCAGGTTGAACGACGTAACTTAGATGGTCACCTGGCAGTCTGTGAATATCGGAGCCATGAATGCCCGAATGGCTGTGGTTACTTCATTCTCAGCGCGGAAGACATACAGCATAATTGTGTAGCAGAGCTGAAAACCGAGCTAGAACTACTTCGGTACAAATCTTCTGTTTCTTTGACATTTCTTTTAGTCTGGGCCTAAAGTCACTGCTTAGAGCACTTTAAATACTAGTGCTGGATTTCAGTATGCATTCAATAGTCTTTTAATTTGATTCTAACAGGCCGGAGTGTTATTATGTGTCAGCATAGTCTTTAAATTTTTACTGGTTGCGGGGGTTTTGCTGTTATTTTTTTGGTCTAAGTTATTATAAATACTAAAATACCATTGCTTGCAGTTGAGTAAAACTGAGCTGACTACATAAAATTACAAAGTACCTAACAAAAACTGGGCTGAAGTTAGCAATTTCATTTTTCCATTGGCCTGCTATAGTCTCAAAGTCACATAATTTAGTGATTTCATCTAGTTTATATTTTTACCAGTCTCAAAGATAAGAAGGATCTCTACTTATTTTTACAGATATAGGCTGTTAGATTAAACTTCTGAGCATCTAGTTTTCAGTTTTGATTAAAATTCTAGGACGTCAGTAACAGTTGGTGAATACAACTCTTCTTACTGACACCTTCTTTTTCTTCTCTGTCTTTCTGTAGCTTTCCCTTTCTGTGGTATTCCAGTTGAACTGGTTTTTTTTTCCATGCTGCTTTCTATTTGTATCTTTCAGTTTGCTCAGTCCTGTACTCTTGAATGTTGCTGTGAAATCAGGCTCAAATCTATTTTAAATGCATTGAGACACAAGGTGTTCTGCTACCTAGTTTCTGCACTTGAAAGGCTGTTGCTAAGGCTGAGCTTTGGCTGTGAATCTGAGAGAGTGATTAGGTTGTAATAGTTTACTGCACACTGTCATTTAGTGTCCACTTTAAAAGTGGCAAGACTACATGTTTGGCAGTACTATAGTGCTCATGGTTTTTATCTCGTCTGCCTGTGCTTATTAATACTAAGTAAACACAAACTGTAAGTATAAGGTAGTAAATAATTTAAAGTCATAAATACATGATCTTGAGCTGATAGAATTGTTTCAGTGCTATGACACTGTTGTCCCCTCTGCAGGCCATGCATGGTCACCTCAGTGACCCCTGGGCACAAAGCACTTTTTTATGCTAGTTTTATTTAAATTAATAACTAGTACTCATCGCACTTCCAGAGAGGTGTCTTGTAGAGTATGATGGGAATCAGATCGAGCCATTTGGCTGCAAGAAGGCTTTCTGGAATTTGAAAATCATTCTTTTCTGTGCTTACAAGACCTAACAAGGAGAAATGAACTTTTTAGGACAGAAATGATCTGCAGAGTGGAGGAGGCAAAACATGAGATGGAGTCAAGGTTAGATTCACAGAGAAGGCATATGGTCCAAAAAGAGAGTGTTCTGCTAAATCAAATTGAAGAATTAAAGGTAAATATGATTGTTTTCTCTATTTCCCCTCTCTTACCAGCCCAGCCTTTTGCTCTTCACAGCAGTAGTCTCTTATTCTCTCATACAGATGAGAATTACAGTAAGTATGGAAAGTAAAACAAGCATTAGCACAATGCTTTGCCTGGGCTAATCAGCTCTGTTGAGAAGCAGAGTGAGCACTGTATTCCTGCAGTTTATCTACTTCAAATTCCTTTGGAGCTAACCTGGATACCACTGTACCAGGGCTGCATTGTTCTGTGTGTTCATAATATGTCAGCAAATCAGTCTGAAACCCATATTCAGTGTCTAAACATAGGGCATGCGTTACACTTCAGATGTAATTAAATATCCATCTCCTTTTTAAGCGCTGTCGAAAGTGGCTTAATCCAGTGCTGACACAGCTGCTCTGCAGTGATATTTACATGATGGGTCAACTAAATGTAAACTTCATCAAGTAATGAGCCAGGCTGTCTTCTCTTTTCATGCATCCAGTTCCTATTATGTAACGATAATGATTTCAGAAGCCAAAAAACAATGGATTTGTTTTATAGTGTACACATCCATTTTACTGAATTTGATGTTAAATACTTAAAGAATGTGTTTGAATATAACTAAAACCTTATTTTGATTGAGGTCTTGAAATACAAAATTTAAGCAGCAACTGGGTAAATCCACGGTTCCTTATTATACTTGATAAGAAACTTCGCATGTTTAGGAAAACTGTATTGGAATTTTTGAAACAAGACCATCTCAGAAGTTAAGTGCTGGATTGTGTCTCAAATTGTTTACTTTTGTTCCACTATCAAGAAATTATTTCAGTGTTGCTTATTCTTTATAATCTACCACCCTACATGCACAGCCAATTCAACTTCATGCCGTCATCATTAGGAAGAGTTTGTTTCTTACGGTAAGCTTGATTTTGTGTTTCAGAGTCAGATGTCACGACTGATGTCAGATGTATGCTCTCTGATGGCTGCAGAGAGACAGCACCGTCAAGAGCTGGAGCAGGCAGAGCTGGAAAAACGGGAATTAATGGAGCTGCTGAGGAGCCTAAAGAAGGACTGTCGATTAACTACTACAGGGGCAAGCAAGAAATCTACAAATTTCCGCCCTCTGACACGAGTAGAGAGTGTAAAACGAAAACCTAGGGAAGTTACAGTTATCTAAACAGATGCAAGTGCAAAAAGCATTTTTTTTTCCTCATTTCTGTGACTATCTGGCAAACTTTTCTGCTTTCTATGGATGATTGGTAAACTTTATATAATTTCTGATTTACTTGCTTTCTTTTGAAATCCAGATTACAGTTTTAGTTCCTCTTGGTCCATGGGGGACTTTTCTCTTAGGGAATACCGGGCTTTAAAACCAATACTTTACAAATACATTTTTAGCTAATGTTTTCATTAAAATGGGGAAGGAAACTTGATTTGTTATCTCTTCAGTGCATCATTTACAGGAGTCTTTCAAGCCTGAAACCTAGAACCTTTTAAAATCAAAGAAACTTAAATGATGTTTCTTTTCTGGTCCGGCACAGTCTATTTCAGTCTTCTTTGTGCTCATACATGAAACAGAAAGAAAACATGATTATCATTAATGACATTAGGGATGTACTTAGTTTGGGGAAAAGTCAGTAGTAGAATTAGTAGGTTAGTAATAGCAAGTAATAGATTTTGTTTGTTTACTGTCTGTAGAAGGTCTGTTTCAGAGATAGAAAGAAAGCACTTTAAATTGTAGTTCTACTGCTGTGCAACAACTTCAGGTAAGGTTGACTTATCCTATAGAGCTTCCTTAATTTCCCAGGCTGATACACAGTAAAGGGAGTAATGTCAAAGCCCAAGGTAATGGAGTAATCAAAAACCTTTTAAATAGATCTGCGAGTAACTTGGAGTTTGTGGGAGGGGATCTACGTTCTATTTAAAAATTTGAAGTTTTTATATTTGAAAGTATCGATTACCTCTGCAGGGTCCTTTAAGATCAAGACCAGCACATTTGATACTCTGTGTCTTTAAAGTAGGCATAAATACCTTGAGTAACCTTAAATTTCCTTTGGCAGGTTTAAAGCTACTTGAACATTAATATTCACAACAGACCAGTATTTGCACAGTTGCTTGGACTTTGGACACCTTTGTTAGTACTCAAGTTCACAACTGTGTAAGAGCTAGGATTTTTTAACAGACCTGCAAATACTGAATTGAGGGCCATTTGTCTGTAAGGATTGCATAAGAGATCTGTACAGTTTGAAGACTTTTCTCTACGCTTCTCACACAGTCTGTTCACGTTATTTTCATGGCTATAACTAAGCCATATTCTGTCCTCCATTGCAGCTCTTCAGAGGAATGAGTCAGGGAGAACCTGACCTCCTGTTTACTGCGTGTGCTAAATCAGTTTTGAACTTTCAGGAAAATGTGTGCAGGTGCAACAATCTGAGTAAGTGAATTTTATGGTTTTAAAAGTAAATACATTACTGTGCATGCCTTGCTGTCACTCAGAGCAACACTTTTATGGCTAATGGCATAACCAAAGAGAGAGGCAGCCACTTGCTTTAGCACATAAACTATGTTATGAAGACTTGTGGTCGGAGCTGTCTTAATTTCAGGCATTAATAGTTCCTTCTATCCTGAAGCAAATGTGCACAGGTTGAGGTCTTGTGCATTTAAAAACTGACAGAAATCTCTCTTCTGTAAAAGTTGTTTTGTTTGGAAAAAAATCCCAAAGAAAACACTCATATGAAGAGTTATGGCCAAATATGTTCTTAGCTTCCATCCTTATATTCTAGATTAAATTACAATAATTGACAGTATTTAGGTCACTGCAGGAGCCTCACTGACTCGTGACCTGGTGCATCTCTTAAGCAGCCTTATCTGGCAATCTGAAACACTAAAACAGTAGCTATAATTTGGAAGACCTTCATTCACGCTAAACATTCAGTGGTCAATTCATATACATCAGTGTGCGTATTAAAGCTGTAGGTAGAAAGTAAGAATACTTTTATTATCTTGTGTTCCGAATAAGCAAGCTGTTCATGTCTGTGGTCTGTGTGGCTGTTTCAGCATTCACGCTAATTTTGAAGCTTCTTGGCAACACCAGATTTCATGCTATTAGAATCAGTCAGTGCTTTTCTGTGGTCTGTGTGGCTGTTTCAGCATTCACACTAATTTTGAAGCTTCTTGGCAACACCAGATTTCATGCTATTAGCATCAGTTGGTGCTTTTCTGTGTACTGTAACTGTGTGGTTCTGTGATGTGACTTTATCTGCTTTACTAAATGTGAAAGAAGAAAATTCCTTCAAAATCCTATAAAACTCTGATGAGCTGGATCATCTCTCCCAAGTTGGAGGGCAGTTACGATCATCCAATCTTTTCTGTTCTGACCACAGGAAAAAAAACCTAAGCAATTAGCTCTGTGCTTTCTCCATAGTGGGATCCCTGCATTTGTTTTAGGGCTTACTTGTGACTAAATTCCTTCTAGTATAGGAAATGAGGTTTCTTTAATGCTTACTTAGCTTTTGGTCTGCTGTCTGTCCTCGAAGTGACAAACGTGAAGCTGTGCAAGAAAACATCCCAATTGCAAAGGAAAGACTTTCTGCTGCACAATCTGTGTAGCTTCTACTTACCAGATTGGGAGAGTCTTGAACTTCCACTATTGAAATGTGGCAACACTTCAGGCCCACCTGCTGCTGGAACAACCAGTCAGCTTGGGTTTCCTTCAGCAGGGGAGCAGCATTTTGCAGATATTTGAAATGGACAGTCACTAGCTAACATCATCAGATCCATCCAGTCACTTTAAGCTTAATGCTGTTCTCAGTGGTGATAACTGTTCTGCACTTAAGATTTTCCTTTACTAATGACCCACTCACAGGGTGATGTATGCTTAAATACAGCCATTGTTTTACCTATGTCTTAAAATTAACTAGGCTGAAATTAAAGAGTTCTTTATGTTAATATTTTACCTAGTTTAGCTCTTCCAGTTTTGTGTATTACACAGCTCTCAACAGCTGGCAGAAGAAAGGAGCTTTTTTGCTTTCTTTCAAGTTAATCATTTTATAAAAACTAGGGGTTCAAATATTGTAGTAGACTTGGTGTAAGAGAAGACTTTCCTTTTGGAAATGCTGCTTCCTAGTCAGGGTAGTATTTTAGGATTATATGAGAGACACTACTAAAAGTGCATTCCAGGAGCGCTCCAGTGCTGTGTTAATGCTGTTCGTATTCTCATACTATGTCATATTTTGAGAGGAACTGGAACTTGAGTGGACCAGGAGCCTTGCAGACAGTTGTTGGATTTTGAGTTACTTCTATTAGCACTTTGCAGCTAGAAAAGGGAGAGCAGAACAGGGAAAGGAGAGAGAAAGAGTAAGTGTGGTCTGACTTCCCTCAGCCCAAGGGCAGCGATGCTGCTGCAGCAGCCTGTGCACCAGCAAGTGCACCAGTGTAAGCTGCTGGCTTGTGGCATTACAGCTAACATAGCATTAGAATGAAGAGGAGATTAAATCTTTAGCTGCAAGTAAGTGGGTACCAAATGTAATAGTACCAAAAGCGGGAGATTTGCAGACATAACTCGTAGAGACTGAGCTAAGTAAAGTGTGAGATTGCAAGGTATTACAAGGAGTTGAGCAAAATCTCCTGTATTAAAGGAGGTGAAAAAGACTAATGCTAAGGATGTTTTTAGAGAAATACGTATTTTAAAGCGAGTAGTGAGTTTGCCTCCGAAAGAAAATCGACGTTTATGTCAGCCCAAGAGGCCAGTTACAAATACATCTGAACGAGTTCCCTCAGCTGACTTCACCACTTCACATTTTATCTTGAATTTGACTTTTTGTTTGCTCTGTTTCCCTGCAGCACTTCAGCTGTGCTCCCAGTTCTGCCCTCCTCCCACCACAAAAAAATTCTTGGTGGCCTTAGGAAGTGTGGACATAGCTGCTCAATCGCTTAATTTGGAACAGGAGCAGTAATTTTGTGGAGAGCTTGCAATAGGTTTAGATGAGGTTCAAGAGAAGGCTTGGAACCGAGAACCATGCATCTGAGTCGAGTGCGGGATGGGCAAGGAAGAATTGTGGAAGACTTCCTACTTAAGGTGGCAGTTTAATTGGTATTAACAGTCTCACATGAGATACATCAGTTCCACAGCAGAGAAGGGAACAGGATTACATAGTCAAGCAAAATACTTGTAGTGAAGTGTTTGGACTGGCCAAAAGCCTTGTCTCTCGAGTGGTCTGAGATGGTTTTCAGAAGTTCAGTATGTTCATAGATCCCAGGTGGCAAACGGTTCCTAAGATTAGACAGCAGTGGGTAGCCTTGCAAATGGCATTTTCCATGAGCTGTCCTTGTGGATGTTTCTGGTGTGGTGCTTTTCTACAGCTCTACTGCTTAGAAGTGCTGGACAGATCATCAAGAAAAGCAGTACTAGCCTTGCTTTTCTCCCATAGGACTCATGGGGTGAAGTACAGTAGGTCAGGGAGATTTTGCCATGTAGATTGATGCCTTCATGAAGACCTACAATTCTATGCAACTTTATATTTACAACTAAACATTGAACTGTCTTCCAGCATTGTGGTTCACTGCTGATCTATTTACATTTTCTACCTTTATATACACAATAAGGATAAAACCCTGCTTAACAGATCTGAATTTCTAGTCTGTAGAAGAAACACTAACACTATTTGTATCACTTTGAAGTAAACTTTGTATAAAAGTTGAACTAATAAAGAGTCTATACCATAATTAAAGCTGGTTTCGTATATTCTGTTGTTACTTGTCTCTGTTCCACTAAACTGCCTTTGTTCTAATGCACAAGTTTTATCTTTTCACTTCCCCTCCCTATCCCACTGGAGGCAGGGTGTGAGCTGGCTGAGGCTAAGCTACAACACCGACATTCAATCAACCAGTATCCTTCCTCAAGGATATCTCTCTCCTGCCTCAGGTGAGAGTTTCTGAAGGGGAAGAGCAGCTGTTTGGAAGGCAAAGCACTCACAAAAGCTGAAAACTCATAGGCTTCAAGAGGATGACTCCAGTCCTGCAAAGACAGCAGGACACTAAACTGGCAAGAAAGGAACAATCAGTTCATTGTCCCTCAACTGAAGAGCTCCCATACCTAACATAAGGTTGTAGCTGCTACAGTAGATATGGGATATGAACATGTAAGAACAGGAAGACTAGTTGTTCAGCAGATGTAATCAAGGGATGCATCTGCTTAAATGTGAACACATTGGACAAACACAGGGTATGGATTTGCTTCATGCAGTGCTCTGCGTTAACTGGCTGGAGCATAGTCTTGCCTGGTGGGAGGAGTTACTCAGTGCAGAAAAAAAAAAAAAAAAAGGCTGAATGCTTGCAGTCACAGCTCTTGGTCACAGCTGATCTGTCTGCCTCTACCCCTCCACCCACACCTGGCCTCCAGCCAGCACCATCCTAGACTCACTTGCTTAGAAAAGACCGTGGAGATCATCAAGTTCAATTGTACCTGTCCACTACTAAACCATATCCCTAAGCAAGCCCCTCAACTACACAGCTTTTAAAAACCTCCAGGAATGGTGATGCAACCACCTTCCTGTGCAGCCTGAGCCAGTGCCCCATGACCCCTTCAGTGAAGAAATTTTTCCTACTGTCCAACCTGAACCTGCCTGGTGCAACTTGAGGCCTTTCCCATTGGTCCAATCGCTTGTCACTTGGGTGAAGAGGCCAGCACCCTCCAGTACAACCTCCTGGCAAGTAGGTGTAGAGAACAATAAGGTCTCCCATCAGCCTCCTTTCCTCCAGGTTAAACCACTCTAGTTCCCTCAGCTGCTCCTCCCAAGACTTGTTCTCCAGCCCCTTCACCAGTTTTGTTGCCCTCTGGATACGCTCTAAGACATCAATGTCCTTGTACTGAGTGGCCCAAAACTGAACATAGGATTGGAAATAAAGCCTTACCAGTGCCAAGTGCAGGAACAGAATCACAACCCTGGTCCTGCTGGAACTGCTCTTCCTGACACAGACCTGGTTCAAAAGGCAGCAACGCCAACTGCAGAGCTGCTACAGGTTTTAAAAGTGGGGGAAAAAAAAAGGTGCATAGAACTTCTTTCACCATTGTGCTGTCTACAAACCACGTGTTTGCCAGCCTGATAACAAGGAGAGTAGCTGAACCAAGGCAATTCTCACATATTTCAGCCTGGGGGGCAGCGGTGGATAAGGCTGCCTCATTGTCACACCCGACAGGTACATCTGTGTGCTCAGCCGCATGACTTGAGGAGGAAGAACTCTCATGGCATCATGGCTCTGTCCTCCTCAGTCCTCCCAATTCTTTTGCTCCTCAGGCAAGCATGCGATTCACTAAGCAGCATGGGGACATCAGCAGTGGTTCTGCTGCTCCAGTCAGGAAACAAAACTTGAAAATACCTTTCTGGGTAGAGTATAAAAAGCAAAATTTAATGCTTAAAGTATTATTTACCCACAGAAGGAATCCAGTTTTAAAGAGCAAACCAAGTAACTCCAAGCTTTAAATAACAGTATTTCAAGTTGAATTTATCCAAGAAAGGAACCACTTAGTATCAAATGGACACAGAACTAAACTAACTGAAAAATAACCAAACCACAACAGACGTACTTCTTTTTCAAGCTCAACTAAATTTACAGCTTGCACACATCCAACAATGCAACCAACCCTTTATTAGCTCCTAGTTTGAAAATTACTAGTGGGACATGCCATAGATTTTAAACTTTCAAGAACCAGTACTGAATATTTACATATTTATTCCATGCGTGACACTTCTTTTTAATTTTCATTTCAAATTCCCTGACAGAAAACACATCATTTGCATCCCTGCTAGTTTCCAACACAGTAACACCTCTAAAAAATATAAACCCCCTATGAACACGTGGTTTGAAGGCGCCAAGCAGCTTTGAAAATATTTACACAGCACTCCTAAAAAAAAATAGCAACACCTGTGACAGCTCCACCCAGTTCAGTGGCATTATTAGAATCATCACATCTTTCTGTTATTTTACCATTCAGAAAGCCGTTTGGCTTCCAATCCAAGCCTTTGCTGATGTTGTTTTAACCAACCTCAAAACGCACGCTTTGTGAAGCAACAGCATTGCCTTTAACTGCACCCAAACAATGAGCAGAAGTTCACAACCTCCATTGTCAACGGATCCTGTGCGAATCGATCCTGGTTCACACAGGAGGACATAGTCCCAGAGCCTCCACACAAAGTGCACACGACAGGGGCCTTCTCTGGTTCAAATAAAAACCTACTTAATTTAGCCAGGCAGTTTAAAGCCAAAAAAAATATTTCAATGTAAAGATTTAACATATTTTAGAAACACTTAAAAGAGAGTGTTAATAATTCTAGGCAGACAAGCTGTCCCAAGTAAGTTAGGATCACACAAAACAAGAACATTACAGCTGGGCTGCATTTTGAGTAGACAAATACCCCTCTATGGCACTTTTGCAATGTCAAGAGATCAAAAGTATAACGTGAAAAACTGAGATCAGCCGAGTCCGACAGTGGAGCTGGTTTGTAAAACTTGCCTATAGCCTTTAGAAAAAGCTGCTGCTCCTCACGCCATCCAAAAATGCAATAAAAGGCTATTAAGAATTGGTTAATTCTACGAAGTCCCATAGAGCCCAAAGGAATGGAAACAAGCTTTTTACGTGCTTCGGTCACTGAATTTAACATGAGAATAAATTCAGCTGCAAATCTAGTGGTAATATTCCTTTATGAATTCCTACTTCTCAAAGCTTTTCTTTTTGCACTATATCTCAGTCTAATTACAGAAACAAAAATCCACATCATCCATTCAAAGGGAGGGTTTACCATTACTGCTTCTCTGCGTGGTTGTTCAGTTCATCCATCTGCCTCCATGCCCTCTCCTTCAGGTACATAAACCAGCAGAGAGGCAAGCAACTCTCAACTCCAGTCTCTCCAAATGCACAGATATCCTGTCTTTTAACTTCAAAGCATATTTTTCCAATGTTTTCCAATGAAATAACTATTACGCGGTCCTCATGACTGAGCTGGAGTTGTAAAATAAATGCTAGAATGTTATTTCATTCTCCCTGAAGTCAACTACAGGTTTTCTGTTAACAGATGGGATCTTATTTAGGTGCCTGTTCACATTGCCAGAGATGTATAACAAATCCTACACAAATTATGCTTGCATTTTTATTCTTTCACAGATTAATTAACCTCAGTCTTTATCACTGCTACTTCAACTGCTGTCAGATAGATCTCATTCATTAATAACTCAGACTGGCTAAAAAGGGCTAAAGGCTCTAAACCTGAGAGAAAAAACTACAACTGCCGTACACACGCGTATTTTTAATTTTCTTGCAGTACTGAGTCATACACCAAACACCTGCACCTTTCTTTTGGCACTGAACACTTGTGAAGTCCTTCAATCTTAACTCAAGGAGGTTCTTTACCGAGCATTGTCTACTGAAGTCCACAAAAAAAAAAAAAAAAAAACATTTTTTTCAAAAGGAACGAAAAATTTACAATTGTACACAAAAAGTCTTGAATTTTATTGAAATTTTTAAGTCTTGTATCAAACAAAAACTCTTCTTCAGACAAAAATATTCTCTTGGTGTCCTCCAGATACCAGTAACTCCAAATTGGTCCTTTAGTGCCACTGCTTTCTTTGTCATCCTCACAGAAATCCACATGGTTGGGCTGTTCCACTAGGTCTCATTTTATCGTGTGAAGGAACGTACATGACGACCTCTTCCACTGCCTCCACTAACAAACTTCCCTCTTGAGCCACCACTGCTACTACTATTAGCACTTGTCCAAGAAGGTCCAATTCCTCCCCGGCCTCTGGAAGCACGATCGCGAGGACTCGGTCGGTAGCCTTAAAGCAAAGAAAAGTATACTCAGTTGGAAAAAAAAAGAAAAAAAAAAAGCCCTAGGCGTAGTAGCTGCTGTGAAAGCATAAGAAACAAAAACAAGATGAGACACAAACGGGGTCTGTTCTCTCCTTTTACTTTTCACTTTTCTTTTAGGCAAGCATTTTTGCTTTGTTTGGCTCTATAATTACCATGTAGGTACGAAGACAACTGAATTGCAAAAGTCTGAATGCAAAATTAAGTTTCTGCGATCAAGCGTTCAATTCAGCAAGTTTTACGGATTACAGGGCAGTTCGTACAAAAGCACGTATTTGACCGTCTCAGTGACAACTGTTCATATATGCTTAAAACATTTGCTGAATTTCAAGGTGTCTGCAGCATCCTTGCACGGTTTCATTTGTAAAGCAAAAATGAAATTCAAGGAATTTTCTATAGTTCGATGCCCATATGAATACCATGTACCTGCTGAACTTAATGGTCTCAGTGGTGGCAGTGGCCCCCTGTTAAAATTGCTTTGACCACCTCTACTGTCATTGTAGGTTCCCCTGGGTGTACTCTGTGCACTCCAACTTGAGCCTCGAGCGCCTTCACGACGGCTGTAATTTCCTAGACGGGGAGAGAAGAACCCAAACACAGTTGAACAAACATCATTTTGGGTTTGGTTTTTTTCCATTTCAGTCTTCACAACACTCAGGGTGGTCAACATAATATTTACATAATTGAAAGAGATAAAGCTACCCTGCATCAACACACCCTCAGTATTCTAACTCAAAGTCTAACAGTTACTGCGTTATACAGAGAATGAGAGAAAAATATTTATTTCTCAGACATGAACTCAAGTTCGTAAGAATTCACATTATGTGCTGTATTGAGATAAGGTTCCTATGCTTAAAGATTTTGTACTAAAGTAAAACCTAGTATTTATTGCTTTACTAAACTTGAAGTATTTTCTGTTCCTACTGTGCAAAGACACAAGGAAAGGAATGCAACTCTGTCTCTGCATAAGAGCAACTTAATACTCTGTAGTTATCTGTAAAAATCTCTGAGTTCACTGAAAATTGCATCTTATTTTGTCAGGATCTTCCATCCTTTTATTCAAAAGCCTCATTTAAACCCAGAGATGTATTGTGATAACAGATTTCAGGAAATACAACATCATAAAAGGCAGAAAGGGCTTTCTATTCTCCTGACTGCACCTCTGCAGTACTCCAACAGTTGTTAAAAGAGAACAGCTAACTCCTTTTGCAAGAGAGAGAGAGAGACAACATAGGAACTCACAGCCTTGGTTCAATTCCACAGCACTCAAGACAACCTTCCCTAGTGCCAAACAACTCATTTTAACAACAATGCTTCAGGAACACCTCATGACAGGGATCATTAATTGCTAATAAATTGGGTTAGCATTACCAAAGCATTTTTAGCATTCATTGACTCCAATTCCAATACAGGAGACTACATACCTTTTGAAGTGGGTGGTGTAAAGAACCTGTTCTGACTGTGAAAAGCTCCTCGTCCTCCACGATTCCCTGAGAACCCTCCACGTGAAGAAATCTTCTGTGACACTTTTGGTGGCCTTTTGGCTGGTGGTATCCCATCTGGAGCAACCACTTCTTTACTCTCTGCAGCAACAAAATCATCCACAT
Organism: Coccyzus lansbergi; assembly: GCA_033558105.1. NCBI lineage: Eukaryota > Metazoa > Chordata > Aves > Cuculiformes > Coccyzidae > Coccyzus > Coccyzus lansbergi. The sequence continues at coordinate 255,239 of JAUMJK010001769.1, forward strand.
GCATGGAGGGTGGTCTGCTCGTATTCTGTTTCCTCTGACGGAAGATATCATGTGGTCGAATCCCTTGTCCAAATCCTCCCCTGCCTCTTCCTCTTGGTGGTGGCACAACATGAGCTCTCTTTGCAGGCTCTATGTACTCGGATTTTCCACTGTTATGACAAAACAGGATTTATTTAGTTAATGTAAAAATGTATTCATACCAAAGGTCAAGAAGTCTCCATATCGGAGATGCAATTTCAAAAGTATTTGACATTTTTAGAACATACAAAACAGTGCTGAACACACTCTTCAATCAATGAACTCCTCTTACCTTGAAGTTATGAAGGTCTCATGCTTGTGCTTGCCAAGTTTGAACCCTTTTGTGGTTTTTGTGCGACCAGGAGATGACGGTTCTGACAAAAATGACCTCTCCAGTTCAGCTTGCAAGTCAAAGTCACTGCAGCCCTTCTCTGACAGTTCGATTAGGTCAACTTTCACCTGCAATGAGAGAGTTTGGTTTTATCACAACAATCTTTATCAGCACAAGGATGGATGAGCTTCAGCTAGAATCCTTCCACTTGAGCAAAACCATCCAACCTTTTAACACAGTGCTGTGGTTCAAAACAAAAAGCAGCAGTAACAAAACACAAAAGGTGCAGAGCTGCAGCAAAACTGTCTTAATGGTTCTGAGTCTCAAAGTCAAGGGCATGGCTTTCAAATATAAATGCCTGTAATCAACAGTTTTTCAACAATTGCTTAGTTTATAAAAAAGATAAAACAGGAAAGTTATTATATATTTTTCAAAATGGAATGTAAAGTTTAAATTACAAAAATCAAGTTTCAAATACCATGAAAAGCTTCTGTGCAAGGAGTTTCATTGACTAGTGCTATTTCTTCCACTTCTGTCACATCAGAGCAAAGATTTTTAAAAAAAGCATAGTTATCAGGCTCTTCAGATACTACAGCAATGACAGGAGACAAGAAAGAAGAAATCACATCCCTTGTCTATGTTTAACACAAACTGCTGAAAAGCCCCAGCAGCAACACAAAAGCAGGTTAGGACTGGCACAACTGTTCCCCTAAAGGAGGTAACTCCTGTGTTAGAGCAGCGCTCAGGGTGCCAATGTTGTGCTCTGTGTGAACCTAAAGGCATTTGGTAACAACCCTTATCAAATGCAAACTCCTTCCTCTGAGCCAATTTACAAGGGTGAGCTGAGCAAAACAAACCACTTGGCTACATGAATCTCTGATGCTACTACAACCTCAGGCTAACCCTCATTTTTAAATATACTTCAGTGGTTTTAATGAAGCTTTTTACCAAATCCAGATCATTGTCTATTTCTTCAGCCTGAAAAGGTGAGAACCACATGGACTTCAGCTGGTCATCCATCACGTCTGCCAACACGTAAGTAGTCCTGCAAGAAAACAATGCCAAATCCCTATTTGTTTATGAACTACCACCAACCACAAGCATACGCAGCACTGCAGAACCTGAGGTGAACATTGCTGCCTTATCCTTGATACTCACATGGAGTTAAATTCATGGGGACTAGTAGGAAGTAGTGAGAACATTCTGTTTAAATCCAACTTGTAATATGGTCATGCATAAGTCATTGCCTTTTATTAAATACACTTAACTATTTTACCTGTTGTTAAACAAATTCTGGAGAGAGTCTGGCGCAGAAAGAACAGGCTCTACATCCTGGTCACTCAGCGGACAAGAATCACCCGCTGATTCCAACATCTGCCTCACTCCAATGATGTTGTCCAGTAAGGATTCAAGGCCATCATCTTCCTTAGAACGCTCCTAAGTCCATATATCACAAGTTAGAATGTTTTCCCCAACTCACAGAAAGAAATCAACTTTGTTAGTTTAAAAAAAGGGAGGGGGAACAACACTGCATAGATGTATCCATCCACTAATGGTGAAACTAAGACACTCAAGTATAGGAACAGCAGCAGAGAGAGAGAAAACCATGTCACCACAAGCACATTCTAGTCCTCATTTCCAGTTGACACCATAACAACCTCCATAACATAGTCCCATAAATGGCATCACCTCAGGTCTTAATCAACAAGCTCTCTGAGCATTCCAACACCCTACATGTCTGCTATTTCTCCTCAAACGCAGCTGTGGCTTTTCATCTGTTACCACAGATGTAAGCAGTCAGGGAAGGGACAAGAAGGAGTGAAGCACTGGAAAGGCATCTGTAACCAACAGGTTGTGTAGCAGCTGCTCTATGGACTCTTCTAAATTAGCCACCTACCACTGAGCTGCTGTCAATTCTATAGGATTAGATTTCAATATTAGCATTGGGTCTGCAATTAAAAGCACATAAATGCTGGATGCATGGAATTCTACACACACTTTAGCCCAACATTCAACCCCACTCAGAGTAGGACTACCATGAAAGCCAGAGCAGATCAGCCATAACTTTAGCCACATCTGAAATAAAGCTCCACTGCAGAGAACCCACAGCCACTCTGAGCAATCTATTCCAGTGCCGCGCTCCTCTCAGGGACTTTTTTTTTTCTTTATGTCAACTTGAATCTCTGAAGTCACAGTCTGGGGCCATCTCTTCACTTTATCATGTCAAATTACCAAGAAGAGTTTCCTTATCTCACCTTTGTTACCCTGCCACAGGAAGCTGTGAGCAGCTACAAATAGCTCCTTAGCCCTCTTCACTGTGCTAAATGAACCCAGCTTCCCCATTCTCTCTCCACAGCACATGTGCTCTAGGTTCCCAACCACCTCAGCAGAACCATCTTCAGTTTCCCTAGATCTTTCTAGAACTGTTGAGAGGGCAGAAGCTGGCTAGAGGTTAAGGCAGCACTCCACATGAGAGCTCACCAGCAAACAAGAGAGTAAACTCCCTCAAGTTTACTCCAGTGTAGGTCGGAACACAGTCTGCTCATTTGCAGTGATCATGAATTGTTGGCCCATGTTCAACCTAACATTCACCATAACCCATCCCTTTTCAGCCCAGCCCCCATGAAGGCACAGGGTTATCCTGCTCTTGCTGTAGAACTTCACATTTTTCCTAATGACCCACAGAGCATTTCTGCTAAACCCATCCTAAAAAGTTTAAGGTCCCTCTGATTGAGGCTTTGCTATGTCACTTTAGCTACTCCCCCAACTTACTGTCATCCGTAAATTCACCTAAGATGTATCCATCACTCAGGTCTCTGACAAAAACGCCCACTACTGACTCCTGGGTATTTCATTTGTTACTGGTCACACAACACCAAGCCACTGCTAAGCTGTGCCAAATTAACTACCTGCTCACCACTATCCAGCACTCTGTTTTGTGCATTTGCTGCTCTTCATCACACAGTTAACTGCCTATGCTCTTCTGGTGTCCAAATACTCTCAGCACAAGGGGATCCCAACCCTACATGAAACTTAGCACTGCCACAAACAAAAACTGAAGTCAGAATCCATCCTGCATCACAACAGGTGATTTTGGACACCAGTATTGAAACAATGGCAGCAGCTATTACAAATTCCCTTGGGACGCCACTGAACTGCACATCTTCTTTAAAAGAAGGGATAGTCTATACTGGTCTTAAAACACATTCAGATGCAAGACTGCAACAACAACTTGATCATTTAACTTATTTTACCATAACATGCTTCTCCAGATCAAGAAGCAGGTTTTCTGGGGTTTCTTCTTTGCTCTGCAGTAGATGTTTTAACTCTGCAGTAGTCAGACCCAGTGTTCTGCCAGGATGAGATCCATCTGCTTCCATAAGGCTTCCATCATCTCCACAACATCCCTGAAATATTTGACAAGTGGGAAATAAGTATGCATAAATATTCATCGTACTCGTGGACTGCAAACCCTTAGAATACATACATACATTAGAGCAAATCTAGGAAAATAAGAGTGATCTCTTGATCTAAAAATATTACGTATATTACATTTAAATATTTTATTTTAATAAAGTACACTTCAACAGGGAAGTTTAAATGCTGCAGCAAGATGAACGCACTCCTTTCCTATGTAAGCTAAGGTCTGTATCACAGAATTAACAAATGATTTAGATTCCTTTCTATACTACATCTCAACACAGCAACTCCCTAACAGGATAACATGAATCTAAAATCTGGACACAACAGAATGCTACTCACTTAGGAAATCAATATGAATCAATAAGCCTCTCTTCCTATTGAAAAACCCTCTTATTTACTAAACATATACTCTGCCCAGCTTTCACAGATTTCATAAAAACAAGAGATGGCACTAACCACACTGATAGTATTGAAATTAATAAAGTACTGATGGAAAAGCCTTACAAAAGCAATCTGTATAGTTCATTGCTTTCTGAAATAATTGCTCTGAACATGTCTCACGCTGCAGATTTCAGAGAAATGCAGCCGAGTTTGTCAGTCTTCAATACATATTTGCTTACCAGTGTTTCAGAGTTGAGAATCTGTCGCATAAAATCCAAAACTGAAGAGGCCAGTTCACCTGTGTCTTTGCTGAAACTAGTTATTACTCGCTTTAATACACTGTACAGAGCACTGCTGTGTTTCCTTAGAGAGCTGTTTTCATAATGAAAAGAGAGAAAATACTTTATCAGTGCATACACTGTGATCACTCCACTGCAACCTGTTATACCAGCATACATGCAAAATTGGTAAACTTTACAATTAACAAGTTGAGATTTGATTATAAAGCTGGAGCTTCATTATTTTCTCCATATCAGATTGTTGTTTGCACCAGTGCTGTCTGTAAATATTTGAGACTTCACAGGCACAGTTATACATACTACAGCAAAACCTCTAAAATGTGCAAGAAATTACATTTTCATCTTTAGTGGAAAAGGGACAGGAGTACAACAACATTTGATCACATAAAGGCCTTATGTACAAAGCAGGATCATGCTTGCTGTTACAATTTTACTGCATTACATGACGCTGAACCGCAGAAACAAAAGGGAAAGGTAATCTCCAACACAGAAATAGCAAGGCTCTGCACTGAAGCTGACCGGTAGATGTATAGGATCACAGAAACAGCATCTTTAACCTGTTTATTTTTCACTTACAGGTTGTATAGCTTCCTGCAGCCTGAGCAGCACAGTTCTGTAGCATTTCTTAGACAAGCGTTTTGAACAACCTTTTATTGACAAGGGTCCAGGTACCACCTTTTTCTATTTAAGAACCTCAGGACTCTCTTGCCTCTCTGCACCTTACCTTCAGTGGACAGAAGCAAGTCCAAATACACAACAAGGAATTAAATGTCAAAACAACACAATGCTGTCCAATGCATGCAAACAGTCTGCTCGAAAGGGAGTGGAGTCAACAAAAGTAGTTTTTTAAAAAAAATAAATAAAAATCCACCTGTTCAAAAGCCTTAATTGCCTGGAGGTCAGAAGTGCAAACTGAATCCCCTCAAAACATAAGGAATGACAGAGCTCACCAATGTCCCAGACAGGAGCTCTAACTATTGACTGACTCAACAGAGAAGGACACAAAACACTGTATCTCACTCTAATCCTTCAGCCTAGGAGTGGGAAGATAGAGCATACAGAAATTTTTTTTGAAAGCTTTATTTCTTGAAAGGAAGTGCCCCTGTGTGCATGCTGCAAACATGATTAAGAGGGAAAAATCTCAAGTGAAGGAAGACCAAAATACTAAGTAAAACACTGAAGTTCCAAAGAAAAAGAAAAGTTCAGATGCTTTAACCTCAACATTTCCTACTAGATGAGTAAGGAATGATTTCACATTGTATAAGTCTTTAAACAATTTTAAGGTGTCGCCGCTAGCTCCAAACAGCATACCTCTTTAAGTGATAGAAACCATAGTCGTGCTCTGTAAGGAACATCATTGTTCGGATACACGTCAGCAGACAATTGTAACTGCTCTCAGTATTAGTTAATGTTTCCATCAGACTGTCACAAATTAAGGGCATCAGCTCTTTGCTTGGTAAGGAGTTAGAAAGCTGCTCCGATTCAGACACAGAGCCTTCTGATGAACTTGGTAAAATAAGCGCAATATCCTATAAAAAAAATTATTATAAACATAGTAAAAAATGGATTCTGTGTACCAGCAATAAGCATAAACTAAAGACTAAGTCAGAAGCATTAAGTTTTTTCACTATCCCTTTATGATCTTATTCCGGTATTTCAGTTATTATTGACCAGTAAAATACCAATCCAGAGTATCCTTTTTACTTCATTTCTGTTAAGGGTTACAAACCATTATCGATTTTTAAAAACAAAAACTTCAAAGTGTGAAATGTGATAGCAGAGCCATGGTTAAAAGCCAAACAATCATTGGAAAACATGCATACAGTATTTTGCCTAGGTTGTCAAACTGTCCCTTGATCTCAAAATATTCATCAAATCATGTGGCATAGCTGAGGTCACTTGGTTTGTTCAGCTTGGAGAAGAGAAGCCTGAGGGGTGCCCTCATCGCAGTCTACAGCTTCCTCAAGGAGAGGAGCAGAGGGGGAGGTGCTGATCTCCACTCTCTGATAGGGCAAAAGGAAATGGAATGGAGTGAGTTCAAATTGGACATTAGGAAAAGGTTCTTCACTAGGGGGTAGCTGGTCACTAAAAGAGGCTCCCCAGGGAAGTGTACGTATCACCAAGCCTCTTAAAGTTCACGGAGACTCTGGATGATACTCTTAGTCATATGATCTCCCGCAAGGAGCGGGGAGTTGGACTCTATGATCCTCTTGAGTACCTTCCAACTAGAGATACTTCACAATCTGTGGTTCTGTGAAAATTAAGAGGCTGTAGATACCACCTCTAGGAAGTTTAAGATTACTGCTCCCTCCACATCTTTCATAAAATATTTTATTTTATTTTAAATTATAAAGTAAAAGTAAGTTGATTTTCACAATGAATTTGCATCAGCAGAAAGCTCCTGTTTGTATGCAAACAGCTGACTAATCGCTACTGAACAAGAATGCCCAAACATCTTTAGCGAAAGTGGGTAAGCACTAAAGCAAATAAATACATGTAGCTAATATGGCAAATAAAGACATGTAAATCTATGCACACAACTAATGAGAAACTACCAGGGCCAGTCTATGAACCAGTTCTCACATGACTATTCTGTCTTTGCTCCAGTAACTTACACGTTTTTTTTTTTTAAAGGTGGAGTTTTATGGTAGCAGCATATTGTGTATATCTTCATATTTGGAATGCATTTTTAAGAGGTTTCAGTTAGACAACTGAGACACACATATCAGTTCAACAATAAGAGGTGAATAGTGGCAACTCGGACTCATCCAGTGGTTCATGGGGAGAAACAAATGCCCTCTCTCAGCTGAGGGGACAAAATCTTTGTGCCATCCCGTTTTTGGTCTCTAATGATCCACCAGAAGAGTGCACATAACGCAAAAGAGATGCCATAAAATGATTTACATCCAAGAGCAAAAAGACAGCAAGACTGCACAAGAAGCCAACTATATACGTTTTTTTCTTTTGTGTTTTAAAAATGTTGACTTATTCTTTCTTTTAAAAAAAAGGCCTAAGAAATGACCTCATTTTTTCCTCCTCCAATTATCAACACACACTATGTATCAAATATAAAAAAATACCTGATCACAGAGGGACTGCAAAAGGGAAGTTACATATTCAGCGCACTGTTGATGAGTGACATTGTCCCCAGCAGATCGCATCAAAGCCAAGAGCTCCTGGAAAACCTCTGCATACTTTTCATCACCTTTAGCAGTTCCACTGATAAGATGCAAAATAGCCAATTTACAAGCTTTATGTGAAGCCAGAGCATCCAATAAAGCAAGCAATCGCGTGGACTGTCCAGTGTACTGTTTCTCTTTATCTTCTGTGTTGCTGAAAGGATATCAATGCACTTTGAAAAAGCTGTTTTAAAGTGATCTAAAAAAGCTATAAAAACAACCATTACAGGAGCCATCTAACTCTGCATTTTTAAAAAAAACACGTAGTTTACATGGTTTCATTTACTTCTCAAAAACTGCTCAATTTTTGCTAAATGACTTCTGGTTGCATCATAAATTAACTGATCTAGTATGCATTTAACTACTATAAGGCATCTACTTGTCTACAGATAAACAGACTTTTATGCAAAAAGTATCTAATTCTACATGGATAAACATGCTTTTAAATAAATAGTACTGACTGTTTCAAAACCCTCTGAAGTTGTATTTATCTTCCTCCAGCTTACCAACATCTACACATTTCCCTGTTGGTATGCAAACTGCACTGCAGCAAGCTTTACTGGCCTACTTTCCTCATTTCTATCAGACAGGCCCTTTAGAAGCACTTGACAGATGAGAAAAGGCTTTGTAGGGACAGCCTGAAGAAAATCTTCCCAAAGCACTCACCATAAACATGCAATGTGAACCTCTTACATCAAAACTTAAAAGTATGAGATGGTTCCTTCACAAAATTAAGCATTATCAGGACACAGTATAAAGCACTGGACTGAGAATTCATTCAGTTCATAATGTATAAGTAATATTTCTGAAAGTATGGTCTATTGCACAGAACCAAGGTGAATTTAACTGCTCATTAAGGAGATCTTTGCAACAGAAAACAAAAGATACCTTTGTAGATCTTCTACAATCAGATCCAAGACAGTCCTCATGATAAGAAGAGCAGTAGGTGAAGCCAAGTCACACAACTGAACACAAATACGTCTCAACATGTGCTGAATAGGCTGGCAAGATGAGCCAGAGAAAGATCGAACTATCTCTTGTATCAGTTTGGCCTGCACATGCAGATGCATGCTCCACAGCTTCCTGGTGTTGAGCGCCACTGAAATATCATGTGGTTCAATTACCTGCAGGAACAGAAGGAGAGCAGGTTTTCTCTTTAAACTGAATTCTATTACAAGGTATAAACAGGCACTAAGTACTAATGCCGTCCTCACTGAAAACATGGAATGCCATTTCCAGTATCACCACTGAATGACAAGACAAAATTCCACCAAATGAGGTATTCCTCCAGAAGAATGGGTCGTCACACGTTTTTTATGCTTTCTTATTAAAAAGCATTAATATAACGAGAATGTGGCATTCAGGGTTAAATTCAAAGGCTTTGTAGTCAATGATTTAAGTAATAGAATGAGAGTCTAGATAATTTCACAAGGGACAAAAGAAAAACATGTGACTGCTAATTTAATAAGATGCTCCAAATAATAACAATTTTGCTTGTGATGAAAACTGTGTATCTATATGAATGCAAATGCTTTACAGAAACTTTAACTGATCTTTTCTCATATCCTTTTTTTCCTCAACTACATAAATGGTGTAAAGGTTACACATAATTAAAATCATTTAAAACCAAATAAATCTAAAGTATACCTGAGTCGTCTGCATGGGCAGTGGAAGAGGCAACAATTCTGAAAGCAGTATAAGTCCAGAGAAAAAGCCTTCAGGAATTCTCAAAATCGAAGTGAGAACTTCCTTCAGCATTAAAGACCAAGTATTGTTTGCCAAAGTTTCTTCAGAAATGGTAAGTTTTTCATTAACACCTTGTGTAAAAGTCAGTAAGATATCAACAATGTCATTCTGAATTTTCTGTTCATCGCTATCTAAGCGGCCTGAGAGAGGAATTGAACACAGGAGCATGTGCAAAGAAACAAGTGCTGATGGAACACGCATATCTTTGAATTCAAAAGATCCACCCCTCAGGAGTTCCGTTAGCATCGTTTTAAGGAGAGTAAGCGTACAGCGGGCCATTGAAATAGTAGTAACTCTGTGAAGCGTGGTGCCCATGTTGACATGAAGTCGCCAAGGCTGAATAAGTACGCTGTTCAGCTTCTGTAACACCCGGATAAAGGTGTCCATTCCCTCAGAAGAGAAGAGCTGAATAACTGCAAGATTCCATTTAAGATCCTTCTGCTGACCTGTATAGAAAAGAAATAACATTTCTGCATAGAAAAATTTCTCCTGGGCAATCACAATTACACTTTAGACACATTTAGGTTCAAGACTCAGAAAACCAAGATGTTGACGTTAAGCAGTACAAATCTATCAACCATACCTTCTACCATGGGTGGTGGACACGCAATATGACAAAGAACACGAAGTGCAGTAGGAAGGCCAACTCCATCCGGGGTCATCAAACTGTCAATATTCTTTTAGGAAAAAATAAAAGGAAAAGAATTTGTATTACAAGGAAAGACTTTACAACACGTTTATCACCAGCTTAGTATTCAAATTGTGTATTTAATATTGTAAGTACTTCACAAAACTTAAGCTTAACTATCCCACCTTTTGCAAAGCACTCACAAATATGGCAGAACCAAGATAAACGAAGGCAACATTTTTTTTGTGGTTTTATGGGAAGCCAGAAGATTTAAACAGTTGGATCTTTCCATCACGAAGTTACCCTAGATTTTGTTTCAACAAAGTGCAAGAACTACACCATAAGCTTTAATAAAAATATCTAATATGGATAATAGTATATATTTCAAAAATCACATTAGTACCTAAAGAAAACTGTAAAATTGATAAAGGTCTAAGCTTATAGAGCACAACTGAAAGACAGCATCTTTACTAACCTGTTTGATATATTCAATGAGATTTGGAATACAATTTATTTCAAATCTAAGATTTTTCAAAGGTTCAAGCCACTTGCTGAGTTCTGGGGAAGAAAAAAAAAGAATTATTCAAGTAACTTGTCAGTGCATTGAAGAATACAAACCTTTTTTTCAATAAAAATTTACTGGGTACTAAGGTTACGTGTGATATTTGAGGCATGCATTGCCATTTGAAAAGCATCAACAAAATTAAGATTTCCGAAGAGGCAATACACCTCATGTGCATAAACAAAATCTGGCTCAAGTCAACCCAAGCACTCAAATGTTTTCAATCTCATATTTGTCATTAAACGTATCTTATACAAGACACTAAAGGTACTAGTGTTAGCTAAAGAAAAAATTCACCAAGAGCAAGAATCAAAGCACATTCCCCTTAATGTACTTAACAGGTTATTACAAATTGAATACAAAACTCCTATTAAATGGCCAAATGGAACCAGTCCCTGAACCAGTAATATATACTCACTCTGGAAATGCTTATGGATTAATAGTCTCTTAATCCAGAATAACCTGAAATTCCCAGTTTTTGGGGAATGAAATTTAAAGTTTTAAACCCCATTGTTTCTGAAAATATCTACCAGAACGTGAAGGTTCAAAGGCCAACTGGATATGAATTGACAACTATTCTCAGACTGACTTCACAATTTTGTTTAATAAACTAGTCCCACTTCTCATGAAACTGCCTGATGACAAAGAGTGGAGCAAAGAGATTAGAGCACAGTGGAAGAGGGAATTAAACTAAAGCTTTGAAGAATTCTCATTTCTTTCAATGCATTTAAGTCTTGGAATAAGTTATGGTATATCTACATGAGTCAGTTAAGCAGCGCAGAGTACAACTCTGGACATCAGAGCTTCAGCATTCAGGTGTCGAAACAATTCCCTGCAGGCTTTTTCCAAATGACCAGGGCCTGATCTGTGAACCAATACAAGGCAAGGAACACACCAACACACAGTTTGGAGGCCAAAAGATTTAGTAATAGTGTGATGCAGGCTATTGCATGTCAGTTGGCATAGATGCCAAAACCAGTCCCAGGATTATTTAATAATATAAAGCCCTACAAAACTACATCACGAAAGGGAAGAAGAAAACTAAGTTGACTGACTAGTTAGTCCATTTCTACTAAAATTTGCCATCTTATTATCAATACAGAAATACTTTCAAACTTCCTGTAATTACCCAGAATTCATGGTAGTTAATATTACTTGAAAAATAATTCAACTATGAAGACTTTCCTATTTAATTCCCATTAACAGGAAAAAAAATATTAAACATTATCTCCATGACTCAGCTAATCAGATGCAGCTGTAAAAGGAATTTCATTACATACATTATGCAAACCAGACGATCATGAAGCACCAATTAACCACATACAAAAAGTTTCTTCTATGCATTCAAATAATTCAGTTGATAATGACACATTCTGTACCTTGCAATTTGGTGTTATTTTCGTCTGCTTTACAAAGCTTCAGCAAAGGCACCGAGTGCTGTTCCAGCATTTGGACATCACTTGAAGACTGAATCACCAGCAAAACAAGGATGCAGGCATAATTATAAGCAACTGACTTCTTAGACTTTGAGTCTCTGAAAGAACAATAAGGATTTTCTTCAGATCTTAGACAAGTGGGTATCTGTTAGACTTTCATTCTTTGACCCCCTATAAATCTACCTGCAGAACTTTTACCTCCACCAAGGATCATCCCATTTAATTATCAGCCAAAAAACAACCCAATTTTCTCCTATGCTTTTCGAAAAGTGAAATCTTTCCTGTACATTGACTTCATATTTATTTCAGCATCCACAAAAGACGAGACTGAGTCAAGGAACACACAAATCATTTCCCATAGTTTTGTTGGTTTTAGTAATCTAGTTTTAAAAGTACTGCAAACCTAAAGTAATAACACTGCCTGTCTGAAGAAAATAACTACTGTTTTTAAAACATTTAAGAACTAAAATTTGAGAGTTCCACCTCAGAGGAGTGTTCAGTGTCCAGATTCCTCAGTCAAAGCTTTTGCTTACTTCACTGTCATATTTTACGCTTGAATGACAAATGCCTACTTAAAGATTTTTCCATATAGCCAAAAGTCTGACCTGTACCACATACATTTGTGTATGACCTGCACAGATTCTGGGGTTTAAGTACTTGATTACAAGACAGGCCTCATTTTCTATTAATTCTTCTACTTATAAGCTGTTTCCCTTTTAGACAAGAACGTTATGATCTAAAGGGAAAAATATTTTAGATTTACAGAATTATTTGTAAAACACATACTTTTCACAGTAAAAAAATACGAATATAAATCAATGCATAAATTACCCTAAAGCTTCTTTGGAATAGTACTCCATTAAAGTAATAAGACTTTGGAGATTTTTCTCCAGACTGAATACGTGAGCCACAGCAGATCTTCCCACAGGGTTAAAGGTGATCAAGTAAAGGTTGTGTAGTGTCCCCAGCAGATCCGAATGGTCAGTCTCCTCACTGGCAGTGCACCGCTGGAAGTGGCAGAATAACTCTGAAATGCACTGTAATGTCTGCGTTGAATGCAGGAGCCACAGGGCAAAAGTATCCTCGTTGGCACCATCTGACTGGAGACCTTCCTCTTGATCCGGATCAGAAAACTGACAAAGTGCTCTAATCAGCAAGTTTGTTGCTTCGTACTCAGAAATAAAGAAAAGAAGACCCTTCTGTGACTGTGCCAGGAAACGCAGTATGTCTCGTATAGCTTGAAGTACACCTGGATGTGCACCTGTCACTGGAATAGACAGTAGCAAAGTAATGCATTCCAAGAAATGGTGACTATGAAGGTATCTGAAAAAAACAAACAAATAAATAGGAAAATAATCATTAATATTAAAATCATCTGTCAACACTGCATAATAGCATTATATAAAAATACATGCCTTCTAGCTTCAGTACTGCTTGCTCCGTGGACTATGAGAAACAACAATTACAAAGAAGTACAACATTTTAATCTAATGAAACATAATTGCTATAATATTTACATCCCTAAATAATAATAATAATTTTAATCCCTAAAGTTCTGATGTCCAAAAAACCTCTCATTTTATCTACAAAACGCCACTTTATATTTTTATTAAGTTTGCTGCATGCAAATCACCAAGACTGCTGTTAAACGTTTTAATGTTTGGTAAGAAATCAATCACTATAGCATATGTAAGAGATGATTCGAAGACTTTTTGCATGTGGATACTTCAGCCAGGACGTGCATGGCTACAAGCAAAGAAATCTGCTAACATGTAGAGAAATGCCTTCTACACAGAAACTTGCTAACACAGAAATGACCCAAGGGATCCTTTAAATGGCTGAAGGCAGGCAGGTCTCAGCTCCTCTGCCTGTGCTGTGAAAGTGAGCTACGCTGACACAACCGCCCAGCTTCTAAGTGGGGCTAGCTTATGTCTTTCCAGCTCAGTATATGCAGAGATATTCCAGATTTGTTTCATCCACATACACAGATGTGTTCCAAGATAAAATATGAACTTGTACAGCACCTAGTACAATTGGTACAGATTTATGAATGTGACTGAAGTGTTAGCACAGTACCAGTAACAAGAAGTTAACTTCTTGTTAAATCCATGCTACGTTCATCGAAAGCCAACAAAGCAGGTACATTAACCAGAATACTATCAAACTCACTCTACTCAAGTAAAAAGTGAAGCACCTGGAAGTGTTAGTCAATAAGGTCACGCCTGAAAAATACATATATTGAGCTGCAGGAAATACATTCTAGAAAGCGAATTTACAATTGCCATACCTAAACAGGACAGGGTAAGGATCATCCCTTTCTGGAGGGCCTGTAATGCGCGCCACAGTTGGGAAAGATTTCACAGGTGGCTGAATCATTGTATGAGGAGCAGTTTCCATCAAATGGAAGATTTCTTCGAGAAGACTCACAAGTTTTTCCAAGTCTCCTTCACTTATATTAGAAGATTCCAGAAGATGATCCATGTCCATAGGAGTCTCCACATCATTTTCATATTCTTGGTTGGTTCTTTCAAGTCCTGCCAAGTCCTGGTCCTGTTCTGGCTCCGTGTGATTAGGAAGAGAAGGAGTGTTCTCCGCTAACTGATCAACCACCTTTTTAATATCTGACAGAATCTCATAGAAGTGACATTTCTGGAGAATTGCAGAACCAGCAGTAACTACTCTCACAGTTTGATCTAACAGAATGAGTTCCAGGAGTTTCTGATAACCACTTTTTTCATGTACATCTACATCACTCCTCAGAAACATTTCCATTCCCTCAGTCATACTAATAACACTATCCAAAGCTTTAAAAGCATTAAGTTTAAGGGAGGATGATACATGATCTGCAAACAACAGTTCAAATAAAACATTAATAACTCCTGCCTGCAAGAGTGCTGTTATTCCTTGGGTCCCACACTCTCCTAACGATGATACCAGTTTTGTCCCAGCTTTGAGCTGTCGGACATTCAAAGCAATAGGCTGTTTGAGAGCTACCTGAAGGTTTAAAGCTTGCAGGGTCCAGTCTACTAGCTGGGCAATATAGTCTTGCTTTGTGTCCTTTACCTGCAGGTAGCTCAATCCTTTTACTATTAAACTTGGAATTTCTTCCAATGCAGTGACCCACTTCGCACCCCTTTCCTCCTGATATAATTCCAACAATTCAGTTAATTTAACTGAGGCTTCCACTGCCCCTGAATTTTCTTTTTCTGGGTCTTGATCCTTTAGTTTACTAACTTCATTTTCAAATACAGTCTTGTAAGGGCAGCTGAAGTATAAAAGAGGTCCAAGCTCCCTTTCAAAAGGTTCATACGTCACAGGAGGCACAGATGCCAGATCCTCAGGAGTATATTCAATATCAAAGCTGGGATACTTAAAAGTTTCACGTTCCAGATCAGCAATTCCATCTTCATCACTAGAAATCTGCTCATATCCATCATCTCCTAAAAAGAAAAAGATTCCATTATGGAATAAAATAAATTATGAATAAAGCAGTTCATAACTGCTGAGAATCTGCTCTACATAAAAAAGTAATCATTTAATACAAGCACTACTGGGAAGAGAACAATCATACACTAACATGCAGAAAGCTTTCTCTCTCCATCTAAAAGTGAAAGCCCCAGCTGATAGATTTCTTTATGTAATAATGGAAACATTTAAAAGACATTTAAAGCAACAAGTTTCACCAGGGTACAACTAGATACTACATGAATATCATTCAATTTTCTTCCTATGGTTGCATCTATTGCAAAACTTCTAGCCTGAAGTTTTCCACAGGCATGGGTGGGAACTTTAAACAATACAAGAAAACAACTACTGAGATAATTAAATAAACTTTATTGGAGTTTTAATTAAAAATTTCCTTCATTACTTTCCTACATTTTTAAATAAACCACAACAAAATCTAATGTTCATTTTCACCCACGAAAGCTTTATCTATTTTCCTCTACTTGTAGAAAGTAACAAGAAGATTTACTACAAAGGAATAAATACCCCATGGCAAAATACTATTCTTGAGACACGTCAGAACCATAGAGCCACCAATGGTGCAATCACCAAGGAAAAGTGATCCAGTTCTCTTCACACATAGTCATCATCAAAATATCATAAACCTGCTTTTTTCCTTAACATTTTACAACTCACTCACCTTCACCTTCTTCATCCTCTTCACCCTCTTCTTCATCTTCATCTTCCTCCTCCTCTTCCTCTTCTTCATCAGCAATACTCTCTACTGTATTTGCATCATCATCATCGTCATCCTCCTCCTCATCCTCATCCTCTTCAACATCCACATCATCTTCATCTTCTCCTTCTTCTGGTTGATCTTCCTCTACTTCCCCATCATCAGAATATGGGCTTTCTTGATGAACAGATGTTCGATCAGGAGATATGGGCTCAAAGTAATCCTCCCTATGATCCACGTCATCTTCTTTTTCCCTAACCACTAAAAATATACACAAAGTTTAAGAAATAATACTACTTCTTTGAAATCCAATACTCAATAATACGATTTAGAACTTTTACAAATACAATTTTTACAAATTAAAAAAAAAAAAAAACATTTTGAGGAAAACCTTCAGATGATTTGACTGAACACAGGCAACAATCGCTTAGTTCAGTAAGTCTATAAAAAAAACACGTGAAGAGTTCTTGGCACTTTTAACCCATAAGGAGACCAGGGAACTCGGCAGATGGTACAGAGGGATAGAGGAGGGCATTGAATACTACAGTAACAGAACATTTCTATCTAGCTAAATAAGAACTTTTGAGCCGTGTATTGCTCAAGAGCAGATATTCTCAAATCTACTAACTTTACAATTGATACTAATTAACATACCCAACAGAGTTTCCTTCAAAACCCTTTCATAAAACTGAATCTGTCCAGCAGGAGTAACAGCAGACAGGAAACATCACACCAGGCAGGAATACAGAATTCCGCCTCCACTAAGCAGTGACGTGCAGCAGATAAACCACTCAGTTCTCATTCTACCTGACACTGGCATAGGTTCATCCTCGTCATCATCAGGAGGAGGAGGGCCTGGAGGTGTCCTTGGTCCCCTTGGTTGTGGTCTTGGAGGGCTGCCATTGAACTGGTCTTCCTTCTCTCCATCAACTATATTTATAGTAAAAATAAAAACTCGCATTTAATGGAATCACAGGAAGAGAAGCAGGAAACTTCAGCTTTTCTGTACTACTTTAGACAAGCCAACATCTCCATTTCTCAGCTGTTATTTACCCTGTACTCTGCATCTGTATTACATGTAGCAGTTTTCTGAAGTTATTTCCTGATGTAAACAAGAACTACAGCAATACACAACCTTAATAATGCTACTGATTTCTTTTTTTTTTTAAATATAATGCTGGGTTAAAATTAACATGGACAACTTCCATTTTTGGCTTTGACAGGAGCAGTATTGTAACTCTATCAATACCACCCAAGCTACTTTAAAAAAAGCTCATATTTTAATCAACTGGGTATTGCAGTTCACAACTGCTTTTTTACTACACAGTATTCAAATTTGCAGTCCAATAACTGTACTTTGAACAAGACACTTCTAATTTTAAACAAAAAACCAAAACCAAAGCAGAAATCTGATCATGGATTCTATTCATGGCCGTTCTTACACCAAACAAAAGCAAACACTCCTCTGTAATGTGTTTTAGATACTGGTCAGAAAAGGAAAGTTAATGATGACTGTGAAATTCTCTTGTTATAGTTTTAATACTATTGTAGTTTTATTTTTGAGCTATCAATCATCTGAATTTTAATAAATCCACACAAATTACGCTTGATTTTAACCATCCTACGTTATTACCAATAGATCAAATAACTCACTCTCAAAAAAAGCAATAGACGAGTATCTACTTAACGTCATTTAATATAAATCTGCAAGAAAATGCAAAATTAAAGGAGAAAGACATAAGGTTAGAGAAATAAAGCCACTGAAATCTCAAATGTGGAAGAATTGAGTTTTCTTCAGAAAAAAAGTATGCTGACTTTTTTTTTAAAAAAATCTATGTCTTCTCACAAGGCTTACCATGTTTTGTGGTTCTTTTTAATCCAGGTTGTTGCTGAGGAGGTGGGGGTGGGGGTGGAGGTGGGGGAGGTGACTCTCTCTCATGACTTATTACCCTGTCGACTGAGCCATAGATTGCCAAAGTCAGACAGTTGTACCACCCTCTTAGAACCAATCCATCCGTGTTGACCTGGGTGTTTTTAAACAGAAAAAGCACTTAAAACCAACACAAGACAACAAAAGTTATTTTATTTTTAATATCCTTGTATCTGTATCTGCATAAAAGCAAGAAAGGAGAACAGAACATTAAAGTATCTCTTCAACTCACACTTTGAAAACTTCAAATATACCAATCATTAGGACAAATAATCTTTCTGTAAAAGCATGCAATTCCATGCAATATGTTGTCTAATCTACTACAACCTAATAATGAAAAAAATATTAACATAGGTCATACAAACACTGATCTGAATGAAATAAACCAGAACAGAACTGAAAATGATGTGTTTAGCAGCAGCCTGCAGCCACAATGTTCTGATTAGTCTTTGCTCGTAAGTAGCAGGTGTTTTTGTTGGTAATCTCCATAGGAACTGTCAAGCAATCCAATGTTCTAGAACTCATGACATTGTAGACACAGACTATAAAGTCATGAGTATCTGAAATATAGGCATATTTTAGAATGAGTGCTTTACACACTGCTAATACACCATACACAGCCATTTATACCTAGACAACAGGCAAGTAGAAAAAAAGAAGAGGCTTAAACCACGTTGCATTACCTTTGAGTTGGGTCTGAAAATAATTGAAGTATTTTCATCATATTCAAGGCTGTTAAGTAAAATATACAAAGTTATTTTTCCATTAACAAAAAGCACACTTACAGAAATAAAACACAGCAGTACTAAGCACATAAGCAAATAAAAAAACACTGGACCAATAAATGCTCTTAAAAACAAGAGTGCAAAACCACGTATTTCAACAAAATTTTTTTCATTAACATATATAGGTTCTGTAAGTTTAAAAATAACTACATCTTCTCTTCTTTTATGCATCAATCTCCCCCACAGAGTGCAGGAAAAGTGCAAAAACACAAACTAGCAAAAACCACATCAAATACTAAAATCATGGGAGATATAGATTTTCTGTTGTGCAACTTCTGCACTGAAGAATTCTCAGGAGAAAAAAGTAGATAATGAAATCACTCACTAAGCCTAAAAACACCTACCTCCCCAGCCTATCAAAAACAGGGGCACTTGGCTTGCTGACATTGTTGAAAAACAAATCCAGCTGAAAAGTATGTGGAGATGTCTCTCTGGAAACAGAAAAAAATAAAATTAACTATTCCTTATCACAGCAAGTAGGACAAACTTTAAATTATACTGGTTAAATAGTTCCCCAAAATTACAAGTTCGGGAGACACATAAATTCATTTTATGTTTTGATATAGGAGGCTCTATTGTGATACACAAATTGAAGAAAAAACAGGAGGCAGGTGTTCCTGTATCAGACACGTAGGATCTTTCACTTACCCGTAAGCCCTATTGTCAGGCAAACTTGTGTGAGCTCTCACTCCTGGAGGAATGACACGTACTTCATTTATGTAAACCACACATGGAAAACGAACCACATCAATATTGGTACTTTGCTATAAAACAAAGAATAAAGAAAGTTAAAGAAATGTAAAAGGAAAACAACACAATGTACTCACATCCTTTATTAGCCAAATTAAGCTATAATCCTAATAATTACAAAATCTGTTCATTTAAAATGATAAACACTATTAAACTAAAAGATTTTTTTCTATGGTACTTTCCATGTATTTAACACTTTTTCCATAGAAAGTGTTGCTGCTTTATTTACATCATTAGTTCCCTTTACTTGCAGAATCTTCTAAATAGCAACAAGTTTAACAGAAGGTATGTTGGTCACAGCAACACCTGAAACTTAAATTATTACAGAAAAAACAAGTGCATAGTTACCTTTTGATAAAACATACTACGTTTGTACCTAAAGAAAAATTTGTTTTAATTTTAACACTAACAAGTGTTGTACTTCAAATGTAATATAAGAAATAACAATACTATAAAACTTTTGCTAGACATGTGCAGGAAGTCTGTACGATCTTTCCAGTTTTGCAATGACATCTGAAAACCTTTTGCAACAACATCTGAAAACCTTTTGAAAATAACATTTCTGATTACAATGCAGAAACAGCAAGCATAAGGACAAGCATAAGCAGGTCAGAATCACACTTCTCACTGTGTCCAATTAGCAAACTGCATTAGCAAAAAAACCCAACCTATCAAACAAACGGGCAACTGATTTAAGTGTCTTCCAATATAAATACAAAATGAAAATTAAAGCCCAAATTGAACTGCATTCAAAAGCCATATTACTTTCATCCCAATCAGAACGCCAAAGAGATACCAAAATTACTAGTGTAAGGCAAGAAAATGCTAGGATTTTTAGAAAACGAATAAACAAAGGAATATTCAGAAATGAAGTTCTTAAAAGAACATATTGTTGTGTGGCTTGGGGCACATCTTACTTTCAATAAGAAATCTATGCATACATCTTTTAGCACACAAATACAACATCTTGCCAGGGTGATGTATCACAAGCAGGATGGTAAAACAAAAGGAACCTTGCTATGACGAGGAGCACAGTTTTATTAACAGGTGTGACTGTAGCCTGCGAGGACTGGGGGCTGCAGGAGCTCTTTATTTTGCCTTTAAAAAAGGTTTGTGTGTCATGCAAGATTTGGATTTCTGGAGAAGGGTTGCTGCTGAGGAGGCTGGATTCCCCGCAGCACTGCCCAAAGACAGATTCCTTCTTATATGATACAGAATTATGCCCTGACAGCCACACATCAACACCATCAGAACGGCAAGTGAATCCAAACCACTTGCACTCCAAGACTTTAAAAAAAGTAACTACATGAGAACTTCTCAACACATTAAACCGCATAGCCAAGCCAAATAAATAATTTTATTAGAATACGCAGCAGTGCTTCACAAGCACCACAAGTTCTAAGACAAGTCTCATCATCCTTTTAGCTGGAGCATTAGCTAACAAAGAAGGCTTTTCTGCAACATATAAAATAGTTTTTCTTTTCTTTTATAAAAAGTCAATATGGTTCAAGTTTGGAAAGCATCACTGGCAGGAATGAAACTGCTGTAAAACATGCATAATTAAATACTTTCACTAAGAGAATATACTGTCCTGGAGGGGAACAGGAGTGGCTGGTGTTTCCCACCCAAAGGAACAGCAGTAGATAGCATTTCCTGCCCAATACTGCCTTAAACAGTAGAATTAAAAACACATTTGTGTCTCTCTGAACCTGTCAGCTAGGAATGACTCCAGAAAAACTTCCAACTGGTTTTTAATTGCAGTATCAGGTCAATACACTTCACTTTCTAATGCCTGTCCCTGAATATAGCTGAGATGTTCTATGAACCTGTAACATCTTTCTCACATTCCACTATGTTTTTCATTTCCCTCTTCACAGTCCCCTTTTTCCCCCCACCAAAAGCACAGCAGGACCAGCCCTGGGCAAATCTGCGGCAACACAAGCAGCTTCAATGATGTTCAGGATCCCAGCCTGACAGTGCAATATTTGCATGATGATCTCCCACTAGTAAACAAAGGCTGAACTCTTTACTTTGTTCATGATGCACACAGGCTACATATATCTAAAGGAACAAAAAACATCCTCAAGAACGCACAGGGGAAGTTTAGATCAGATAGTAGGAAAAAATTCTTTATTGAAAGACTGGCAAAGTACTGGAACAGGTTGCCCAGAGAAGTGGTGGTGTCACCACCCCTGAAGGTGTTGAAAAAGCACGTAGATGTGGCACTTCATTACATGGCTTAATGGGCATGGTGGTGCTGGGCAGACAATTAGACTGAATGAGCTTAGAGGTGTTTTCCAACCTCAGTGATTCTACACCTCCATGTACATCTTACATTCACAAATACTCCATTAGCCGTAGAGAAACATTAGCTACCCCAAAGGCGGTTGGGTACTGACTTCTCCCTGACTTCCTCTGTTACGGCCTTTCCAAATCATTTTTATCCTCTTTGTTTCTCGCTGGCCTCTCCTCCCCGTTACCTATTAACCCCAGGGGCCGCTCCCTCTTGCCTGGCCACCGCTGTAGCGCCGCAGCCGCCACAGGCAGCAGCCGGAAAGAAGGAAGAGGCAGCCCGAGCGCGCCCGCCGCATTACCTCCGCGCTCTGGTGCTTGAATGTGTCTAAAAACAGCAGCTCGGTTGCGGTGTCCACCGCCATCTTGGCTCGCCCGAGCGGGAAGTGTTTCCGGGCGCCGGCGCAGGCACTTCCGGGAGCGGGTGGGCTGCCGCGGGGGGGGGGGAGCATGGCTAGGACGGGGGCGTGGTTACAGCGAGGGGGCGTGGCCAAGGCTCGGGGCGGTTTCTG